>VJOZ01015932.1:0-14632 GCA_009801055.1 Stichopus horrens | reverse complement strand
AGAAGAATTTGAAAACATATGGCAGAATTAACCAACTGAAACTTATTTATTTTCCCGGATAGTCTGAATGGTGCAATAAAAACATTTGGAGATTAAATTCCAATGTTTTTTCCCTTTTGCCTTCACACGCAATCACCTTAATGTCATTTCCTGTGACATATACTACGCGTTTTTTTGTTTTAATTAACCATGTGAGAAATGTGTTGACCTTAACATCTATTACAATTAAATTTGGAGAAAGGCTTATTTGAAGAGGGTTTTTTTTCTTAAGAGTTTTTACTTCCGCTTAGAAATATATCAATAATGTTTTCAAAAAGAAATGTTTAGAAGAACTCTTAAGATTGTGCATGAATTTGGTATTAAAGTTATTTTACTTTGTTGATTATGTTTTGTTGTTATTTTGTTGATTATGTAACGCAGTCAGAAAACAAATACACCCCCAGTTAAGATTTAAATCCTGTGTGAGTTGGATTGCCGAAGACCGATTGATATTCTGCAGTTGAAAGGGATAATTAAAACCTTTAGAGGCACATTATAAACGCAGTTCTTAAACCTCATAAAATTGACAATTTAACATGAAAACAATTTTGATAGATACTATCGAGCACTTTTGTGGGTGAATTAATTATGTGGATAGGGGATCATTGCTTTAAAATCTACTTTAACATATGCTTTGACATATTAATCTATATACTTATCAAGCTTTAGTGGGTTTACTTACAATATGTTTGTTTTGGTTGGTATATTAGACGGTATCTCAGACAGTGTTTTATTTTCGCAGCAAACCCTATTTTTTGAATGACACTTCTTGCACACGCACACTCCCTGATCCCCGCAAGCATCTGAAAGCCAAGAGAAACAAAACAACTTCAGAAAAGAGAGTAAAAAATAACAGCAGCAAATAATACTATTTGCAGAACTTTTAATGTTACATTATTACAAATTCCTAGATTTGATGATAGGGAAAAAAGTAATTACATTGGGTAATTTATCCATGCAAATTATCATCAGTGTCACACATCAGAGTAAATCAATATAAAGGCCCCCCAAAGGTCCCCCCAAAAGAACAGAATATCAGCAAAAACCTTAATTGCCTGAAACGGAGAGCAATAAATGTTGAAGGTTTCCGTTAAATATGAACCAAATATTGGTCTTACATAACGAAACGAAAACGAAACACAAAATAGTGATAATCATGTTGAATGTTCTTGGATGTTATTCACTTGTACTACAGAGCAGATAAGATGTTAAAGATTAAAATAGCTAGAAACCCCTCTGAAAACACCATGTAAATTAATGATGTTAACTNNGGGCATGAGATTAACAGGCAAATATTGAATAATTAAATTTGATTTTCTAGTCCAGTCAAAACTCAACGTTTAATGGAAATATACTTATATCAATAACTATACACCCTTGTAGAGTTCGTGTACAGTATTTGCATACATGTAACGAGTTTTCAAGAAAGTAGCTCACTAAATTTACCGAGCATTATCAATGAAAGTAAACAAATTAAAAAAGTACTCTTTGCAGCTCATTTTCTTAACACAGTGTTACAAGCGTTGTGTGTGGCACATATCGTAAATGAAAAACACGTCTGTTAGGTCATCAACACGTCTATTACAATTCTATTGTCTGTTCTACTTTATTACACTCCTGTGGCACATAGCAGTCTACGTAAATGAAGGATGCTGTTCACTTTTAAATTGTTTCTGCAACGATTCCGACGACATTTGTGAACGTTGCCTTGTTTATTCTTTAGAAGTCCCAATATGCAAGGGTCCCAAAGTATTGATAAGAAAAGTAGAAATAATTCCACGGTAATGATGAGAAATATGTCAGAAACAAAATCCAGCTTTAAGTTTATTCATTTTAAATTCTGGCACAGACACATTGTAGTACAGACTGTTGTGGGAGCTAAGTATTGCCATAAGGACAAGAAAACGGGAAGGTTATCAAGACCTGTTGTATTACTATCCTTTCATACGACAAAAAGAGCCAGCTTTCTTGTTGCTGTTACTGAGTGACACCCTGAATAAAAATATATTCGAAATGTTTTTACATATCTATTAACACTACTGAGATGCGACCTTTTAAAGGCAAACAGTCAAATGTGATGACTTGGAGTGGTGTGCAGTGTCGGTGTCTCTTTTGTTAGGCCTATATGTCCTATCGCATGTGTATACGTTGTAACCTGGTTCACATATTGGTTAGTGATATCAATTTTTGAAAACATAATAAATACGTTATTCGAGGACCAAACACTGACGGATATACTATTCTCAATTTTTCTGGATATAAAGGTAAGGAAAACAGAGCATAACACATATCATGAGAGTCCTTCTTTTGACGTTACAAATTTGGATTTTAGTCAATGTTTATCCAGAATGAAGTTATGAGAGGTGAAGTCATCAATCGTAGGTGGATTTTAATGAAATTTGTGACTATTTACGGCACTTGTATCGATTGATACACTCAGCATTCCAAAATCTTATTTTCATGTAACACAACCTTGAAGGCATTCTCATGAAGTCAAGTTTTCACAGTGTTTCACTGCTGTCTCACCTATGTCATAATCAGTAACCGTCTAGGTTTGAGGTTTCATGGCAGCAGTCTAAGTTTACGCAAATGCACAAACCATAAAATGATGTACACGCGGATCACTACATGAGATATGATAGTGTGTTATATGTAGAATAATTAGAGTGTAATACATCAATGCAATAATGACAGGATATTGTTGTATAGATATGGTCATTCTACGCCACCGTACTCAAAAGGGTCACACAAAGTTCAGTCTTCCGGTGTTTACCAGAGTTTATTAACCTTTTTTTATTCCCCTCAGACAGTCACATTAGACAAGGCAATACATTAGAAATAGAAAAGCTAAACACTGTTCTTAGTAAGATTTCGCAATACTTAGTTGATTGGTAGATCACAGGTAACGACAATTTCAAATGTCGCCATAGACAATCGTTGTTCTTCTTGGTCAACATTGTCCAGTGGCCCCGGGAAGCCACGCAGCGAAACGCCAGCCACAAGGCCATCACTGGCTACTTTCTCTTCGAACTTTAAACATCTCTCTTCCTGTACACTATGCAGTCATGTGCCATCCTTTCGTTTTTCTTTGTTATTGTCATGTAACATAATTACATACGCCTTTCTCTCTGATTTTCATCATCTCCGTGAACTTAATGGTCATTAAATTAATGGTCGTTAATGGTCGTTTAATTCATGTGCCAGTCGAATCATCAATAAAATAGAACTCCGATAGATCGTTCATTTAATTGAAAACTCTTTCATGGATTTTTTTCTGTCCTGAAGTCTCTCTGTAATTGTAACTCTCTGTATCGTTTATAATATCCGTCGTTGGAGCAGTCATATCAAGACTGAAAACCCAGAAAACCCTCAATCAACACGACAGTATTATACTTTGCATTGTATTTGAAAGCATCATTCATGAACTATGATATGAACAAGGAAGTTTCGACCGATATGTTCCTACTCGTGATGAACTTTATCAAGGAAAGCTATGAACCAGGAAATAAAAGAAGCACTATCGAAAGCTGGTGAAACAAACAAAAATCGTGTTTAAATTGTAATTTTAGAAATGAAAGTGAATAAATCAACATTGATTGCTTCCGTTGTGTACAACACAGGGTTTAAATTTCACATCTTCACAGTAAGCCACATGAGGTCTTTCAGTAGAGCAGTCTGTTATAAATCAGCAAGGTAGACGTGGTTCTGGAAGGAAATTAACAAATGTTTCTTAGCTCATTGGCTCCGAAAAACCAAACGCAAACAGCGTGGCAGAAAATTCCTATTAATAACTTCCTTACGAAATCAATGAGTGAGAAATGTGGCGATGACGTCGTAAATAACTCATTGTTTAAAGTGTCACAAAAAGAGAATCTCTGGACAAAGACGACGTCATTATTGCAAGCGTTACTTTTCGAAGCATGTCACTGTTCAAAAGTGGAACGATGTCAGCTTTAATTGACTTACAGCAAACTTTATTTCACTTTCAATCTGTACACCTTTCTCAGCAGCTTTTCGAAAGTGTACAGGTCCTGTAAAATCACTTCACTTAACACGGTAACTTGTTCTAAGATATATTTGCGGAACTAAGCTTCTTTCAAGATTTTTGTGGAACAGCCTAGGTTACCCTACCGGCATGTATAACATCACGACTGTGAAGAAACTGATTTCCTATATATAGTATATATAAAGGTCAGTGTGCAACTAATGAAAAACAAATACACTAGGTGTGACTGTGAAATATTAAATATATCAAAACAATGAAAAAGACCCGAAGTCAAGTCATACAATCTGAGAAAAACGCACCATAGGATAGTAAGGATAGATAGGATAGATAACGCAACGTTTCGATAGGAAAGAATCAATGAAATAAGAGATTAGAATTAACGAATGCAAAGTGTAGGAGCCTGATTAGCTGTGGAGAAATACGATTAGCAACAGAGCCGGTCCAGAGGGGTGATTGTATTCGTAAAATGTATGAAAAGAACTATGCAATATATCTTGTCGAACATACCAGCAACCTCAACTGTGCAAATGTAATAACCAATTGTACCTGCGACAAACATTTCCAGAGAAATTGAACAACAAATGTCATCCTCTTGATAACTGTGATTGATTGCGGTTAGACATAAAGCGTAACTCTTTCCATTGTTAGAATAACGTTTTATGTAGACTTACCTGGTGGTTGGTACTCTCCGGAGTAAAGGATTGTCTCAGCCAGACTGATAACTATTATTCCTACAATGATCAACTTCATTGTACCTTTATTTTGTGTCAGCGCCTCCTAAGATGCGAATCTGTAGGTAGAGATACATAGATCTTATTTGCACCAGGTCGAATGATCAACAATCTGCGATAAAATGCCGATATAAAGGTTAATCAACNNGTGCATCTAGCGGCAGCATTAACCCAGAAACACACTGACGATCTTCAGTTTTATTGTATTCATCTGCCCGTGATTGACCGTGGTTTAACATGTTGGGTTATCGGTGATTTACCCACGGTCACCTGACAGAAATGGGCCAATAGGAGTTGAGGATTCTTTTCAAGTTTTTTGAATATAAATTAATAGATCATGACTGTAAAAGTGATACATACCCTTCACGATTGTTGGATTATTGTAGGTTAAAATGAAGTGCAACATCATATGGGATGTTTGCCAACGAAAATTGAAGAAAAATAATAAAGTGATACTCAAACAAATGAAACAGGCGTTACCTAGAAGAGCCACATTAAATTGAAATATATGGTAATATATAAAACGTATCCTACAGTATCTACTTTGATGGTGTAAATACGACCTTGTCAAAGGCACAGTCATGTTTTAATTACGTCACCACTTAAACCATAGGAAAGTTCGTCTTTCTCATCGGTAAGGTTGTTGATCGTCATTAGTGTAGGACGTTTTGCTGCTGACTATCAAATTGCAAAACTTCTTAAAATAGATTAACTTGTGATGAATATAATAAAATCGATGATGGAACCTGTCTCGAAAACTGTTATTTCATGTTGTTTCATTGGTCAAAGATGAATGACGGTAAAACCGAATTCAATCTTTTAGCTACTGCTAAGCAATTATGTAAAGTTGATTGTAAATTTTTAATGGTTGGAGGGGTTGCAATAAGAAATGTGTATCACGTTGCGGCCTTATGTGTTTTTCCACTGTACATTTCGAAAAAAAAACAACAAACAAACATATCACAACAAAGATAAGAGCTGCCAATTCACAACAACATTCTCATCCACAACATACATAGAATATCGAGGTATCTCTTTAAAGATTCCACAGTAAAGCGTATTCATGAGATGGTGTTTTTTCGCCTTGAATACTGTTACAGCTTCTTGCATGGCCTGCTTAGGTGGTGAACCGCACCAATTCTCACAAACACATTACCCCTGCTTTAAGAACTTTGCACTGACGACCAGTTGATTATGGAATAACATTCCAGGTTCTCCTTCTCTTATTCAAGTCATGTTAAGGCTCCCTCTTATCTTCGTGATACGTGTATTGTTAAGCCGCATTCGTATTGCAATGTAAGAAGGTCTACTCGTAGTGAGACCAGCCTGGTTATTCCTTTTGTGAGACAAAGTAACTCAGTTGGTGTTTATGGTATTTGCTGTCGGTGGCCCTATGTTAAGGACGTCTGAGTCTGATTCTCTTAAGTCGCTTAAGGTAAATTTTAAAACGTATCTACCCTGGTTTCTTCTTGATGTGTTGTAAAGCGCAACTGGACAGTTTATGGTCGTGCGCTCTATAAATGTATGAATTATTACACATAGTGGAAGGTTGTCGCAGGTGGAAATGAATTGCCAACGCTTCTCTAAACCTTTACCGAGATTTCATGTAATAATAAGTTCCATAGTAAACATGAGGGAGGAGAAACAATACAATTAACTGGTTGTAGATTGTGAACAAATAATGGAACGACGGTGGTTCATGGTAGCGTATTTAGACCGCAGTGATTGTTTTTTTTTAATTGTTGTTGGTCAAGTGCCAACTAACTTCAAGAGGCCTACCAATAGTTTTGTTATCAGGTATGGTGGTCCGTTAGTCAAACACAGAGGGTAAATTTTACCTCTTCCGCAAATCAGGATATCTGCATCACTAATGTAGCTGAGACGTTTAATTCCTTGAACTTGTAAGAAGTGTAAAACTCGGTAAAATAATAAACAGTAAAATAAATTTTAAGTCTTACTCCAAGCACCGTTTACAGTTACTGGAAGATGCCTTAATTACTTGTAACTACACGTCATGTGTTACAGGTCTTACGGTGGTAACTACTTGTGTCAGTGAAAGATGAAACTATGTTCAATAGCATTCAATATTTGGTCAAAAAATTGACTCTACGGTAGAAAGACATCTGCAGAAAAGATAATGGCAGCAGCAGCGACATAATACAGTACAATAAGAACTATAACTCATAGGATATCTTAATTGCGTTTACTGGGTTATCTCTGGCACCTTTGGGAGAATGGCAATATAAAGGCTAATGATATCTCGCATATCAAAGAAACATACATCGATGACAATATTAAACAAGATTAAGTACATGTTTACCTTAATAGATCAGTTCAAATAAAATTTCCTGTACTTTGTAAATGTGTCAATTTATTTGTCCTTAAGACTTACTTCTGTAAAAATCAAGTGTGGAAAGTCATAAAGATGTAGCTACCGAACCTACTAATGTAAGTAAGCCAAAGATAAATGTTTAATGTGAGCAAAATACGTTGATTGATTTAAAAATTACGAAATGATTTGACTAATTTAACTAAATTACTAACAATAACTTACTACCAGGATCAAACTTCGGTATTCAAATTGTTTCGAAATAAACGTAAACTATGCTTTTTACCTTTGGTTTTACCGAGCTAGTTTCAGTCTCAAGAAAACACGAGTCTTTACAAAGTGACGTGCCTGTGTACTGGAGACCGGCGTATGGTATTCTGCACATTTGAAACACGCATTGTAGTAATATGAGTGAACATCGACTAGAAATAACAGACGGAAACCTGGGATATAAGAGAAAGACAATAAAGGAAAATCCTGTCAGCATATAAAACCTACTTACATAAGGAAGTTACATTTAGTAAAGGTAACCTACAATCCATTACATAACTTCAATGCACAAATGCGTTGTGGCTTCGATGATCTGGTTATGAGCATTTTGCTCTGAATCTGACATTGTAGCATTAGTATTAGTTAAAGACTAACTATGCTTTATGTGAAATATGGGATCTGTGCAAGCTTCCGCCGAGATCATGTCTACAATGTTTTCACAATTTGATCCTTTCTGACATTGAATTACCTTTGATCTAAATTAAAGACCAAATGGTTCTTGCACTCTATGAGATATAACTACATACTGAATATGACATCTGCCAAATGTTCCCTTCTTGAGATCTGATCTTTACAAGATTTTCATAATGTGAGCCTGTTGACCTCAAATGACCTATGACCTTCACCACAATCAATAGGAATTTTGTAGTTAATGTGGAACACCTTTGTACGAAATGTGAGATCAGTTCAAACTTTCATTCTTGACATATTGTGTTTACAAAGTAGGCGTCACAAACACACATACACACACACAAGAGAGTTACATAGCTTAATTATTTTGAACTAATAGAAATGATCTTTTTTCTACTATTAGGATAATTTGTTAATCTGGTTTGTCTTTGACCAAGTTGAAAGACAATATGTGAAGTAAACCATTTCGAGGGGATTCTCCAATACGTATGATGTCACAAAGTAGTACTCTTTCCAGATAAGCTTCCACGAAATCTGCAAAATCCGTAATTTGTTTCAACACATGTCCTTGATTAAGAGTGACGGAAAGTTTATTGGAAACGTGTATTGTAGTCTCAGTGGTGATACAAAGCTACCCTCTTCACTTTCAGGTGTGGGGATCACATTTTAATTTCCTCTCTGTTGTTTGAAATAGTGGGAGACATACTTCCAGTCCCGATTAGGAAAGTGAGGAGGGAGGGGGTGCTACTTCACACTGCACTACAATTGCACGGCATTGTCTGGACTGCAAGTATCTATCATTGAAATAGAGACCCAGTGCCTGCATGAGATTGCCAGGTTGCCCCAGCTTCCACTAAGCATCCTTTGTACCCCTTAATTGGATCTTGGCAAGGCTAATAAATATACATATAATAAATAAATAATAATAAATATAAATAATACTTTATGAGCCAGAATATGGGAAAGACAGCGAATACAAACTTATCATGTTTACTGATAGTAAGGGGGTGGGAGGGAATCAACAGACCGGATATCTTGGTCCTAAAATCTAGGGCACTGTTTTGCTCCTATTGGCCCTTAGTCACCTTTGCTTTCTGAGATTTCCAATTTCCATTATTACTTTCTGAGTATGTGTTCCTTATCCGTACCGCAATGGTCATCGAAAACAATTGTTACGAACAATACTTCAATTGATAATGCACACAAAACAAATGCCCAGAGAATATGGTTGTAGCTCAGACGGAAGTTATTACGAGAATAGTATGGCACAATTCTAAGTTAAATATTTTCAAAGTGCCCCACTATTTTGTTGTTCCATTGCATAGTAATATTTGATAATTGGATTGTCAAATAAATCATGTTACATCCTATCATCATTACACAAGACTAGAAAAACACAACAGTAAACACACAAAATGCTAAAATTGACACTGTACACTATTGTTTATAGCCTTGCTTCAACAGTAAATATTTTTTACTTTTTTTTTATTCTGTATTTTTGTCCCGTAAATGGAGCAATGGTAATTCGCCACGTGTTGCTTTCCGTTTTTGAAGCAATGGTTTTCTTGAATGTCAGTGACGTCGTTAACTTTTCTTTCTCTTTCTCTTTCTTCATAATCATAGGTTCCGTGCTAGGATAACGAGAAAAGGACCTATTCTTGTCTGGATAAATCAGCTTATACGAGAGAATCAGCTGAGTATTCGTAACAAAGAATATCCATAACAGTGACTTTGAGAAGTTGGTTCGCCCAATAAGAAAAGCATATGATCTCGGACATTTGCTTAATCTTATTCTCTTTTCCCACTTTTGTGTAGTAGCAATATTTCTGAAAAGAAATTCAATTACCCAAACCTACAAATTTACACAATATTATTGGTATAAATATTGTGATGAGTATAGTTGGTTCATTGCAACATTTCATATCTCAATAGGGCAAAAGGTCAATCTCTGGTGTTTGCTCCGATTTGTTACCTTTTTCATTATTCGACAACTATTTGAGACAATGAAACAAATAAGCTTTATTTAAAATTGTGGGAGTATAGATCGATACAGGTAAGTACTTCATACGAACTACGGGAATTCGTGAATTGTGACTGACCATGATGTGCATGCGTATTCAAATACTACCAATTAGTTAATGTGATTGTTGACCATGACCAGCAACTACAGAAGTGTGCGATGAATTCGTCGACACAAGCACATAGTGCGCACTGGTAATCCTGTTGTTGAAATATTAAACTATGTCTCTGAGTACTCTCTATCTAGGTTTAGTTTCTTGTTTCGTTTTCTTTTCTTTCCTGGTCAAACTGCTTAACGATTTCAATATCGTCATCTTGACTTACGAAATGGTCCCCGACAAATCATTATATATAAATGGAACTGTAGTCAACTAAAATCAACTTGATCTTTGTTTTAATCTCCTCCTATCTCCCTACCCACCTCTCCAACTCTCTCTCTCTCTCTGCCTCTCTCTGTGAGTTATGGGAACTTTATATTGTATTAATTTAGAGGACATCCGTTGCTAACGCAGTTAAAACCACTACTACCCCCACACACACCCAACTGAAACAACAATACTGACACTTCGATGACTATCAGTTAAACAAAATCTCATTTCAGATGTACCTTTGGAGATAAGTCTTTGATTCTAGTCACTTGCATGATTTTCATCAGTGTGTAGAATCCATGATGGTATTCTCTGTCATGCTTAGTGGTGAATACAAAGGGTGGTGTGGGGTAGCGCGTATCTTCCCAAATGGCACCTACTTTCTAAATTGCAAACAGTGAAATTATGGATCATTTCAAATTTAATACTGAATCCTCACTCTAAAAGAGTGAAAATGAATGCTTTTGGATTGAAATAAAATCATACTCTAAATTTGTATTGTCCCGAATTTTACTCTCCAAGAGTGATTTGTCACTCTAGCGATTTCATAGAGCAAGAAAAAAGGTATGAAGAAAAGCAAGTAGAAAGAAAACAACATAGTAAGAAACTGTCAGAATCATGTACGAGGTTCAGAAGAAGCGATTATTGACTTTTAAAGTTAGCCATATTAAAGGTTAACGTTATTTTTCCCTTTCAACTTGGGAGAAGCACACACCTCAACAGATCTATATAGCAGCGTACTATTGGTCCCCCATTTGCCGGTAAAAACATGCCTATGAGATAAAAAGTTGCATAATCTAATCATTGCAATTACGCACAGTTACTACCCAGTCTGTGTTATCATATAGGCTATTCTCACGTAGTTGCAATGGCAATATGCAGCATGATACGATTGTGCAGTTACATTGCACGCTCTCATAGAATAGATACAATACACTTACAGTGACAAGGGCTTTCATAAAACAATGAAAATGTACTTATACAGCACTACGGAGTTACTAGACAGTAAGCCCGTTCATAAATAACTTCAGTTGCCTGTGTGATGGCGGTTCTTGCAAAAAGTTGGAGCACTTCGACTTCCTTATTAGACCATAAACGAACGCATTCTATGTGGGGATACCTGTTGTTCAAATCGGTATCTGGTCATTACTTTGTTTGCTGAATTACCAACTTATGATACCTTGGAACCACCGTACTTTACAAATTCAATGCAAGTTACTAGGTCAGAGGTTTGAATTCACGTGTCATCTCTAGTTTCACTTAGGATTGTGTATAAATTGTTGCGGTTGAAAGCCNNAAAAAAAAAATGTTCAATGTGCTCTGTAAATGTATTCATTAGATCAACGGCTGTAGTCATGGATGTAAAATATGTGCCAATCTACAACTATGCCTGACGTGATAATAATGTATGTCAGTAATTATTTTTGTCTTTTGAAATCAGTCAAATGAGGTAACACTAATTCCGTTTAACTCGGTTCAAAAATCGGTTGAAAATGTTTTCTGTTGAGGCGATGAATCACATTTTTTGCAGGGTAAATTTACAATGTTAAATGTCATATATGTCATTATTTATCATACTTATTTCTGTTTCTTCCCGGGTGTCAAGGCAACATGAAGATAGTCTTATTGACACTGACATGTATTTGCTTCTTGCAGAGAATACACTCTAGTGAAATTCAAAGAAGCGGTAAGAATTAACTTATCTTAATTATAGTTAACTAGTCCGTCTTCCTTGGATTATGAAATGAAGTTGTATAGTGTACGTTTATTTTGTTTATAACTTTATAAGATTCAAATATAATTGCTAATATACATACTAGTTTACATAAACAACTACAGTCTCTGTAAACAAATTTACCATTTAATTCTTACCCATTCATGAGGTAAGTGTGCTATCGCACAAATGATTCACGGAACTGCATGAAAGAATTATATTGTGTAATAAGTAAGGAATGTAATTCTTAAAGAGTGAAGCTGTGTACAATCTTCATTAAGCTGACATCTTTTGAATCCTATTACATAAATCTCTAAACTACGTTTTGTTCACTGTTTAGATGCATGCGGAGACCAGGGAGTATGCAAATGCCGTGCCACAAAATCCACTGTTAATGTGTACTGTCAAAATAGGTCGCTAACAGAGGTTCCTGCAAACATACCAAACGACACAGCAATTCTGTGAGTACGCTTACTGCACTTCATGTTCCCTAGAATAATACCACTTGGAATTTAACAAGTGTCTAATAACTGGAAATCAAATGCTACATAATGATTCATGTCATTTCTTGATTTCTTTCTGTAATGCGTGCATGCTACAAGAATACAAGTTGAAATTAACAAAGTAACTGACACTCAAACGCCGCAGGTGGACGGCACTATCCCGTGATTAGCAGTTTGTATGCTTCCATTTTCGTGTTAAAGCTGCTATCATAATTCTCTGTTCTTTCTTAAAATCAAGCTTTTAAATGCTACGTACAGTACGTTAAAAGTAAATGAAAGTGCTAAAGCTCTAAAGAGAAGTTTATTCAGACTGTAGGTAATGTGTGCGTATTCTTCAAACTTATTCTTAGACATCTCGTGTGGGTTAAAAGCATTCTGCAGATGACTCCATTATGCAGGTCACATTTCCATAACGTGTATAGCATTTATCACGTTACATTGCATGTGTTACAGTACAGGTTCTTTTTATTTTTGCCCTCTCTACGCCGACACAATAAATTTTATGGGAGACACAACGGCAGACCACGGGGTATCTATCTACCAAAGTTGATCTTCATTGACATTTCGCTCGAAAATGAGTTGAAGTCGTAAACATTACCGCATCAATTTTAACCTCTGATCTTCACTTTTGACCTCAAAACACATATGAGTTAACAGTGATCTACAATGATTTTTGGTGACGTTCTTGTGTGTCCATGTTTGTTTTGAGTTGCAAAGCTATCAGTAGATTATGTCAGTTGCAGTGTTAGTCCTGGATTAGTCTGGGAGTACGGTATCAATGAACAGTTTACCATATGCAACGATAAGAATATACGTCATGTGTGATAGTTATGAGGAGCGAATTAATGTAAACCAAAATAATTAATTTGAAAGTATGTTAAACCAATTCCAAGTATTTCCACTTTTTTATTATTGTTTATTTTATTTTCAATATTTAATTTCCAACCATTGCTGCATAGAGAGATAGTGTAAAATTAGTGTCAGAAGTAATGTCGCAATGATGTATTGGCATATCCACGACCTTGGAACTGGATCAACAAAGCACGTTTTCCCTGTTGGATTCTTAACAGTGACAAATGTGGGACCTTCTTAGTTTCCAAGAACATACTAGACTTTTTTTGCCAAGAAATGCAGGTCTTCTGATATTTAATTTTCCCTTAATTTTTGTAAATTTAACGTGAAATTCACAGAGCAAAATGGGAAATACAAAAATAAGATTTTTTTTTTTAATGAAATAATTACTTGCAATAGAATAAAACTTGCCGTAAAAGTAACATTAATGATATATATATATATAGTAAATTCACTGCCAGTCTCAACACACCCAATTCTTTGATGACCAATGTCTGTCATTTTAACAGGAATTTGAATGACAACAGGCTTTCCAATATATCAGCAGAAGCCTTCAAGACATTGACAAGGTTGCAAGAACTGTGGGTACAAACACTGCTAAGAAACGATGTCTACAGAGGTAAGGATATGGATTCACATAACAGAAAATGTAAACGTAATACCATCCTCAGATCATGAGTGATGTGGGTCTTTGTCGTGTGTAGGACCTGCAGGAATTACGGCCGGTATACAGCACCTGACAGATAGATACAGTACAATACTAAAAATAGTCACAAAATAGTCCTCACTAATACACACAGATGAACCTATTATGAAGATGGCGAACTTACCAAATGCTGATACCCTATACTCATCTCAAATTGGATGAGCACAGTGGAAGAATCAGTGAGACAAAACTGGATGAATAAAAAGGGGAAACCTGGACTGTTCTAGGTGGAACTGGATAACTGGTTTTTTGCAAGGTCAATTTGTCAGACACATAGTTGACCGCAATAACGAGAGAGTCTTTCGTAGGTATAGTTGCCGTTTCTGAATGAGACGCGATAATCACCACATCTGAAACAATGACGGGTAGTAAATATGACGTTTGTGACTGGCACACTTTAAGAACCTCTGTCACATATATGGTATTGTTCAAATGACTTATATAGATTTCATCCTTTTTTTCACTTGAGTTTTGATTCTCTTTTAAGAGAGGATGAATCGTCGGTTACCATGTGAAAGGTGAAGTGTTTGTAATGTAACTTCTCTCCTAGTTATTCATTGATTCCATTGATATTGCAATTTAGTGTTTTAGGTAACAACTTGATCAAGAACGTTACAGCTTTTAAGTTTTAAGTTTAAGTGTGGCAGGCACCATCTACATTTAAGTTGATATGGGAGATCATGT
>VJOZ01015925.1:8841-52671 GCA_009801055.1 Stichopus horrens | reverse complement strand
AATGAAAACTGGCCAGAAAAAAAAAAAAAAGAATGGAAAAAATAGGTGATAAAGATGATACATTTATGCTCAGAGAGTGCTACTTCATGATGAAAATAAACTGAAGCAACATATCTCAGAAGTTGTCTGTGCTAGAAAGACGTGACATTGTTGATGTGTATTGGAATCCTTTCCATGCAACTCTTTTATCACCTTGAGTTGTCTTTTGGAATTGAAGATCATTAAATATTTCCAAACCTGACAAGTTTCCTTCTTGTACTACATGAGACGTGGTCAAACTAAGAGGATCCCCACGTGTCACACACAAATAAACATTGATTAAATTGATTGTTCGATTTGGTTTTTGAATATTAATGACCAGACTCTTTTCACATTAGTATATACTAATTCATATGCATACAACTAGTGCAAGTCAGGGTAAAATATATAGTTGGATGGTTTTCATGACTATTTGGATATAAAACTTGACTATTCATGCTCATTAAAAGCATTACCTCTTGATTGTATCCTTCAAAATTCTCACAAATTTTCAACCCAATGTGCCTCTTTAAATTTCCATTTCCCATTTCATCATTTCCTGCTGGGTCACATAGTTAGAACTGTCGTGCCTGGTGACGGCGTTACCAGCGTGTTCCATGACTCGTCATGATTCATTTAAATTGATTGAGAGGAATGTTTTCATCGGTTGACAGGTAGGACGTTTGAAGGATCTTGTGCCACCATGGTCAGCAGCTTGGATAAACTCTGTGACCTGGATGACACAACTCTTGTATGGCCCGGTGAGTACCCCTCGAAAGAAGCTGAACTTTTTTGAGTTCCGGCAGATGGACGTCTTAATTATCTTGCTGTCAAATTATGTATGCGATGCAGACGGATTTCGATGAACCGAAGAAGAGGTGAACTCAAAAGCCATAGACACTTGGGAAAGAGCACAAGCACGTTGTGGATCAGCACGATGTCCCCACACTGTTGAACCACACTTTGTGCTGTTCCAGAACCGTAATTCGCAGTCTGTTGTCACTTGTAATGTCTAGTAAGTCCCACCATACGCTAGGTAACAAAAAAAAAATGTAACAGTTTCTTTTCGTATCATACGTCTTTTAATTAAATTGTATCAACCAATAGATGACAT
The DNA here is from genome assembly GCA_009801055.1 of Stichopus horrens. Lineage (NCBI taxonomy): Eukaryota > Metazoa > Echinodermata > Holothuroidea > Aspidochirotida > Stichopodidae > Stichopus > Stichopus horrens. The sequence continues at coordinate 51,539 of VJOZ01015925.1, read as the reverse complement.
TACAAGCCTCTCAACAGTGTCAAATGATGCAACTGACTTGGGGCATACAGTGCATAGTCCCTCCTGTATCATCTTCATATAGACACCTTACCAGTTTTCACTGTTTGATTTTATATTGTACACTCAGACATTGTTGTATTTTGCCATCGTGGTATGTATGCATAGCTGAACTTTGTGGTATGGTATTATGTGAGTTAATAGTTGCATAGTCTTTGCCAATGTAGCATGTTGTACATAACCCAATTAATTAAAGTTGGTAGTTGATATGACCTGGAAAAAAAACTTGCAAGCAATTTATGTGAATTTTGAACAAAGCAATGTCCCACTAAAACCAGTCATGGACTTTGGGTCCAATTTTTTGGGGTCCATCAATGTTCCTACATGCTAGTAGTCCTAGGACCCTTGCTCTGTCCAAGTTGAACTTCTTCATCAACATTGTGGAAACAGAGTTAACAGTGTGCCTGTGACAGATGGCAGTTGTAGTTAGTATGGTCATCGGTGAACAACATTGCTATGAAATGTGACATACTTGGAGGAGATATGAGTATCAAATCAATTGCTGATGAGATCACTACCCTGACATGATGTCTTGGTTGCTATGGAGAAAACTGAAAACCCTGCATTTTTTTGCTTGTGAAAATGGAGGGAGATATATTTTCCGAGATATTACCAGGCTGTAAGAATGTCGACCTGTCAAATCATTTCAGATTAACTCATTTTTGACAGGAGTTTTGCATATGCTTATGACAGTTTCTGACTTTTGTTTTGTCTTTGGCAGGTCATGAATATGCAAAAGACAATCTGGAATATGCACAGGCATTAGAACCTGAGAATGCTGCAATCACAGTAAGTTTACATACATTATGAAATTTTGTGCAAGATATTTTTACTGTAGAGGACAGAATCATTGTCTATACAATGATAAGAATTGTTTATTCAGGTGTTTATCACATGCCATTTTATTTTACCCTGTATTTGCCAGATTTGGATTTAATATGTAACACAGTAGTCTAAGGTCACCAGCGGTAACAATGTAAAAACCTTGTAAACACAACATCTCAAGAAAAGTAACCCTGACAAATGATAAATGTGGTGTGTGGGTTGGTCATAGTGAAATAGATGATCCCTAATTTCTTGGTCAAGGTCACAGGTCGTTTGAAGTAAACAGAGGAAAACCTTGTAAACACTGTTTCTCAAGAAGCATAATCTTGACCAATTTCGTACTTAATGTGTGGGTTGGTCGCAGCGATTAGATGATTCCCATTTAATTTTGGTATGTACATGCTCCCCTGTGTTTCATGAATATCGGCAAGGAATAACAAAGTCCTTCGACTTTTTTTCAGCATTTTGGTGCGTGGTCTTGCAACAAGAATAATGTATGGATAGTAAATATAGAGCAATTGAAATCTCTTTCCAACAAGTGTATTTAAAGGCAGTAATAGATCTTTTGATACCCAATTTGACTTGTTGGGTGTACAGCTCTATCGTGTCTTTTGGCCAATGTATCTAATATAGTCATAGCGCCGGAAGGTCGGCAGAAGAACATTTCGTATTTTCAATTATGTAATGTTGTGTCTTAAAATTGGTCACTTTGTCTCCCCCTCAAATCAGGAAAAGCTGGATTGGGTCAAAGGACAACGTCTGGAGAGGAACATCACGAGCCCGTCCACGATAGGAGAAGAGAAGTCTTACAATCCATTCCTCCGAACGAAGGAAGGGAGCCTGCTGACATCCCTGGGTTTTCAAGTAGCAGAGTCTGGCGCTGACACAACGGAGCTGAGGAGCCAAGCGCTCTCAGAGATCAGACACAGGAAGGATAAGTTTAATTACAAGTTGTAATGATCCCTCGAAGAAAACGACATTTTTTGTCTGAAATGTACATTTTGAAAAAGCCAGCTGGCTTGAAATTTGGTATTCAGGTACGGCAGTGAACATGGCAGGCAGGTTCACGGACTCTTCGGAACATGCGTATCGAAATGATGCAAAAAGTAGCTCAGGTATGAGAGTCATTGTCAACCACCTTGCACCAGTCTGAGGTTCTCCAACTAGATCTAGTCTCCTTTAGCATGTAGGACTTGAGAACATCATACCATTTAGGTTAAAGTGTGATCTGCTAATCAGGATCCGCTGCTATATTTGAAGTGGGAACCCTTTTACTTTAATACATTTAGTTGTGTTTGTGTGTTTTCATGTCTTCTCTTTCGTCATCATTATCATCAATTATTTGAGTCAGCATTTTCCCTCCTTAGAAGGGTCACTGACTTTCACCTCACGATGATGATACTCTCAACTTCATGTCTTCCTGTCGTGAGCATCCTCCTCATTTGAACCTTCTTTATCATTTTCTTTCTTCATCATGCTTTTCCGTGTGAGCATCGACCTTATATTTCTTCTCATGCCGTTCAATTCCAGATCCCATGCTCTTTCCACAGGTTCATCATCTTCCATTAACAACCCATGACCCATTTTTCTCAATCTGCCTCTCTTTACCACATCTAAGGTTAGTTTTTCCTAGATTTAAGTCTCGATTGGCTTGCCTGTATTTGTTTTATCTGATGGTTTTCACACCACACATGTTCAGGATCATGGCTCTTCTGTTCCATGTTAGATTTCTTTTTCTTCCAACTTCAGATTATTTGTGGATGTAACAGAGAAATGAAGTACAAACATTGCCTTATGATTTCTGTTGCTGTGGGAGTCATCACATTCCTGGCCCCACGGCACATGGCATTACCACATGGCAACAAAGAGTTTGTGCCATGAAAACTTTTTTTTCTCTGTAACGTTATATCTTTTGTGACCAAATTGAAAACATAAGTTAATGGCATTTGACCAATTAAAACGTTTTAACAAATGACTATAACTTTTTTTTTGTCATAGTTGCAGTTGAAAGAACTAGGCTTTGGCAGGGTTGGCCAAACTGTTGTAATCAAGTGGCCACAGTGCAATCTTTGAACTTTGTGGTGGGGCCAACCAGGTTGTAAGCCCACCCTCTGGTGTGGCTGGAAGCAAACATTTTCCAACGATGGCCCAGCAAATGTTGAGTGTGTCATGGAGGTGGGTAGTAGAGGTGGCATTGTACACATTACCAACCAGCTGAAGGTTAGACCAACCTATGGAGGTTCTTTGTCCTTATTGATTTTTTTTAGCAAGACCTGTGACTTTTGTCAAAGTAGGAGTCAGAGGCATGACGTTTACTTGATAATAATGGCCGTCGTCTTGTTTTACGTGATTAAGATATACTTTTTGAAATTTATATAAATTGCTTTTCAATCATGGTTTTTATATGTTTGTTTTAATCTTAGTTTTGGGGCCGCATGATGCCTTTCAGCGGGGTGATTTGGCACGCATTTGTGCATGAAGACACAAAGTAATGGCAGCTATGATTCATACATAGTATTTTTACACATATTTGGCCTTCAAAGGACTTTGTGATTCTTTGCTTATATTCATGAAGATCGTTTCCAGCATACTGCATCGCAGAACTGACACTGTATTAAAGACAATGCAAGAAATTAATACCTTTGCTGAATATAAAGTTGGTAACTAATGGGAACATTGTTCTTTTATTTTATGAAGCACTGTTCCTTAAAATTTTATAATTTGTTAGAGCTTTGTGAAAACAGGCAAATAGAGGCAAATGTCTATTGAATAACACATGCTGTACTAGTGGTATGGTCATGTCAGTTCAAAAATCAGTATTAAGTTAAAGCTTGGAGGTATGTGTCACTCACTCTTGTTACGCTGCTCGAAAGGTTTGCTATAAGTCTCTCAGTTGTCTCTTTGCAACCCTTCAAGCATTCCGTTTATGACTCTCAACATATGTTTATTTAAAACATGAAACTTTTGACTATTGGAACTTAATGTTCCCCCTCCTTAAATGTGGACAAAGATTAATGTATGTAAGTTGTACATCCAAAGAGGGGCAAAAAGGGGTAAATTTTTTTTTTTTTAAGTTTATTTAGTATTTGTCAATTACATTTGTGCAATGAGTGATGTAAGATCACCTGACATCTTTGCGTTTGAATATTGGATAGTCATTGTTACGTGTTCATTTGTCGATTGTGAAATACTTTTAAAAATATATTTTATTTTCATAACTGTCTTTGCAGTAAGATTTATAGTGAAGAGAATTTTATATTAATTGATGAAGAGTTGTTACGTTTCAATGACTGTTAAAGAAAAATTCCTGAAGTAAAATCATGGGCTGAACTTTTATAACTTTGACCTTGGCATAATGTCCAAACAGTGTCACCGAAAGTAATTACATTGGCTGATCTTCTTGCGTAGATTTCTATGTGTAGTCAATACAGCTGGTGATTAGATCTCATGCTACACTTAAGTAGATGGTAAAATGCTGTTAGGCTGTTCAACAAAGCTGTTGAGAGGTCGGTAGAGAGCAATAAAGGCACTTTGTTACGCTGATTCGCACACCATAGCTAAACTTTAGCTGTGTAGAATCTCAAATTCCGTCCCATCACGACCGAATTCAATAATCTGTTCATAGCCGTGCTGGTATGCAGGATACACAGTGGTGTATAAGATAGGCAAAGCAAACTGCGATATGATTTCAACACAACAAACTGGTAGTTATGTTTTCAGGTGACTCGATCAACTGAGGACAGCAGGTATCTGGGTTCAAACACAGTGCAAACACTAAATGGCACAGCAATGCACAACCTCACCCTATCTGACATTGTCAAACAGTCTTTTTGGACTCTTTTAGGACTGTGTGATTTTGGACTATTTATGCAGTTCTTTTAAGCCTGTCATTAGGGTTGTCTCTTAGGACAGTTTTTAAGGCAGTCTTCAAGGGCTGTCTTTAAGGACATGTCTTGCAGGACATTTTTTTTTTGAAGAGGACAGTCTTTTAAGACTGTCCTTTTGAGCTGTCACAGTGACTGATGCCTCATCTACAGCATACTTTCGGGTACAACAGACGTGCCAGATAAACATGGTTGCTCAATATTAAGGCAAAGGTTTTGTTGTGTATGAAGAACTAACAAAGGCTAATTTGGCTGTAAGATGGTGATTATGTTGCCAGCATGAAGCAAATACTATCAAAAGCACAAAGATTTTATGCAAAAATGATGTTGAAATACATGTTAAATATGTAATGATGACTGCTGCTGTGTTGATCTCTTTGGGTTGTTCTTATATTTTCCTTTACATTCACAATCCGTACTTTCCTGCAGGTTCAATACAGGTTTTGTTCCGTCTCTCATAGACTTTGTTCCCTTCAGTGTGTACATGAAACAGGGGGGAGATGTTTGCCCTTTTTAAAATATCACCAAGCTCTTGTCTGCACTGAAATTGTGGCAGCAGGTAAACTGCTCATCAACCATAAAGGTTGATGAAATCAACATAGAGGTTGTGTGACATGAAAATGACATTTTGGAATATTGGCTGCATGAATCCCACATATATTTGGAGTGATGAGAGAGTATTCATCATATTTGCATTTTTGTCAAACTTTAGAAAGTCAATTCTCAAATATCATAATGGACAGAAACAAAGGTTCAGTGGATTTTCATTCAGGGTTCCACTCTGCTGCAACTTTAGAGTAGAGTCAACTCTTTCCCAGGCACATGTCATGTGCCTTTTGATATCCTACATGTTTATGCCTTCTCAAGAGTACAAAACCTAACCATGACATCATTTCTCCTTGTCACAGAGGTCATCACGCTAGAAAATTCTCAAGACTTCATTTTCTTAATTGTCACATAGGCTGGTTTAAGTGGGCTCTTCCCTAGGTCTGGAATCCTTTTTGGAAACTTGTAGAACTGGGTGATAGCAGTGTGTGATGGAGGCAGGAGTTAATGTCAGGTGATTAATGAGGTGGCAGGTGTGTGAAACGAAAATAAAACCCTTCATGACATAATTGGGGTAAAATGTTCCATGGACCTATTCCATGCTCGATTACACGTTTTGCCTATTGACATGACACCTAATTCTGCAATGTGGTTCATGAAGGCCTAGCCATTGAATTGACACACCCTAACTTCTTTACAAGATCCATGTTTAATTGACCATGCGGGTCATCATAGCATGTGATAAAAAACGGCATAAGATGATGGGGATTTGCAGCAAGTTGAACCTTAGTAAAACAATAAAGAGGTGAGGTTGGAGGGTCTCTCATTTTAGCATAAGCGATACAGTGTGTTGGTTGATGGTAGGCAATCGGCACATTGGGTGGATGTGATATATGACAATAGCAGTCTGGTAGTGGGGTGAGGAGGGCAGTTGATATGTATCCGGAAGGACGATTGACTGGGCCACAGGATGGACAATTACAGGGTGGACAACATGATGATCACTGGATACAAGCGAAAGGTTGACAGATGGAGCGGAGCAGTTAGAGGAAATGGAAGGTGGGTTGTACATTTAATGGTATTGGGGTAATTGAGATGCAGTGTTAATGTCTTTGAGGCTCTTTGAGCACTGCAGTCATGTTCCCGAAAAACAGCATCACCGTTTATAATAAGCTTGCTTTTAAGAGTAGTGTGTCTTTCACAGTCATCACTTCAATATAACAAGAGCTTTGAGTCGTCAAGCAATTTATAAAAACCAAGAGAGATTAAACAAGAACACACACATACGTTGTGGTTTTTGTTGATTTCATTATGAGGAATTTTTTAATGATTTTGACACATTGCGGAAGGTAATATGTTTGGTGGTTGTGAAATTATGGTAGTATTGTCATATCACCAATTGAGATGTACAATGACATCTGCTGAACTAAGTTGATGACTGATAATGTAAGTAGTATCCATTTGAACATGCATAACTGAATACTGCAGAGGTATATCAAATACCAACAAAGAAAATCTGTGCAAGCTTCCTTTTTTGTGATATCATGTTTACAGCATTGTCTTGACTTGACCGATGTTCATCTCAAATGACCTTTGACCTCAATAAAAAGCAATAGGCTTATTTTTACTAAACAAAGTAACCAAACAAATACCTCCCAAGTGACCCGCATTTCGCGGGTTTGACCGGCATTTGAGCACCCAAACCCGCTGACCCGCCCAGTCCTCTAAAAAATCTGCATTTTAAATTGTTCCTGTCTTGGGAGTGCCACAAACAAATAGCAAGCACTGAAAACTTCCAACTACTCCACACGAAAACTTCTTTGCTAAAATGTGCCACCAAATTGTGTTTAGACACTTCTAAAATTCAAAAATTTTCAAAAAGGGGAGGGGACACACTCTCCCCTTATACCACACCCCAGGCCTGCGGTCCACTGAAGGACAGGTCAGTGGTGAACCCGCATCTAGCCTCTCGGAACTTGGGAGCTATGCAAACATGAGGCCTGTAAAAGCCCCCCTCCTTTAGAGAGATAAGTGTACAGGGTTTACACTGTTTAACCCCTGTTGAATCCAAATGACCTCTGACCTGGAAAATATGATAGACTTCTTGTACACAATAAAGTACACTCACATACGGAATATAACATCTGTACGGGGTCCCTTCTTCAGACATTGCATTTACAAATTTTTCACTATTTGACCCTAAATGACCTTTGACCTCCACCAAAAACCAAGCTTCTTGTGTTCCATAAGGTATACCCCACTTACAATGTACAATATGTGTAAGGTTCCCCACATGAGATGTGTGTTGACAAAGCTTTGACTATGAAACCCCTTTCGACCTCAAAATTTGACCTTTGATAAAATAAACAGGCTCCTTATACTCAATAAAGTACACCCATATGCCAAGTATGAGATCTGTACAAGTTTCCCATCTTGACATGTGTGCACAAGGTTTACAAACAAGGCTTGAACTCAATGTGGTACCACTTACATTAACATGAAAATTGTGCGATGTTGAAATAACCACACTTATAAGGTTTTCACAATTTGTAATTTGAGACCTGTACAAAATATTGTGTTTACAAGTTTTTCACTACTTGACCCAATTGACCGTTGACCACATCGAAAAACAATAGGCCTCTTGCAGTCAAATATGAGATCTGAAAAAGCTTTCCTTCTCGAGATCCTGTGTTTACAAGGTCAGCATCACGAACATACACACAGACGGATGATTAGGAATGTTACGGAATGATCAAACCAAAAAGGGTAACAAGAGGCACATTAAAAAATAACCAGAAACATTAGCTATATTGCTCTGCACTTTAATGCATTCCTTTGAGCAGACATTTCACAAATATCTTTGTGAACGTTACTCTCCTCCTTTATTTCAATTTTTTTCCCTTTAAATTTTAAACTTTGTAGCTGATTAATATTCTATATATATCATTGAATCTACTCTCTGTAAATCACTGGTAAATGCTTTTGAATGGTCTTGAATAATATAAACAATCCGTTCTATGATGTAATTTTTCTTTACAAATAAACATATTTATAGGTATAAAAAGTCCTTGATAATGTAGACGATAAGCTCGCTCATGCATACTTTTGTCAAACAATTTTACACAAGACGAGGATTCCGTCAAGGCAGAAAACTCTCAGATGATTCTCTGCTGTTTTAAAGGCGCACCAGACCAATCACTAAGGGCGTCCTTCGTGGCTCTCAAGAAACAGTCGGAAATGATTACACCTTAAGTCAGATCACACACCCTACACTCGTGTGGAACACTACCTGACAGTCTCTGCCAAGTACGAGATTTTCTCAGAGGGTCCTTTTGAACGTATCTCTGATTGACAGATTTTATCAGTGTGCCTCTTTTGATATGTAACCACTTGCCCACAGGTCGTAGGGGTTGCTCTGAACCCAGCGACGCACAGAATCTGGCCTTTTCACTCAAGGGCAACGTCTAGTGCTGCAGGTGCACGGGCAAAAGCCAAATCTACCTCCAACCTCGTATGGCCGTACGACTTTGTTACAGCTATAACATGATGCACTGTACGTAAGGTTTGATCCATATATACATATAGGATATAATCACTGCCATACAGAGAGTTAACGTACACAAAACATATCAATATGAAACAGGGAGAGAGAGCAATTTTCAGTTAATGGCAAAAATATAAAGAAAAATATCTCCCCCCCAGCCAGTTGATCTGGTGTGAAGACCACCCTCCTTGGTCTGGTTCACCTTAAAAACAGTCATTCATTATCAAACTCTTCATGCATACATCTGACAGTGCCCCCTAATGGATTCAAAGAGGAGGGAGGCAAGCATATACAGAAATATTTACAAGATTCCTAACACAAATATCAAACTTGTCAATGAAAAGTTCATTGCCCACCTTTTATTCAGGCTTGTGTTGCTTTCTTTCTATGCCACTGAAATAAGTGGAGAACAGGTCTTCCAGTAATTTCTTTTCTGTAAATATATGCTTTTGAAATCAGTTTTGAGGATTTTCCTTTTCTTAATCTTAAGCTCGAGGGACACTTTTTGCAAAGGAATAATCGGTGGACGATCCCATAGTTTGGAATGACTGCACTTCAAGAGAATTTCACACAATGACTTTAATAACCTGTTTCATACATAAAAGTGCACGACAACAAAAATCCAGCGCACGCCAAAAGTATTGCTAAACATGCCATACAGTGGCGCCCTACAGAAACGAATACTTCTAAATTCCAGCTAAAATGGGCACATTATCAGGTTTTTTTTTTTTTAACTGCAAGCAGGAAATGAGGACAATTGGACATGCACAACAGGAAATGAGGACAATTGGACATGCACAACAGGAAATGAGGACTAGAAAACCTGCCAGGCAGACAATGAGGAATATCGAGCTCGGGAAGTAAACATTGGGTACGACCAATGGCTGCATAAATCTGTAAAGTGCATTTCTGGAATTGATCAAATGGCCACAACAAAGATAAATAATAAGAAAACAAAATGGAGAACCTTAGGAAGAAATACTGAAAGCTCTCCCCAACACTTTTATGTATGAGGCTATCAAACTGATAAAGAGCAAGGTGGTTTGATACACATAGCGAGGATACAAAGCAAAAAGACAGAAACGATAAAATAAACATAGCATTGAAGACGTGACATAATATGGTTCTGGGTCTCTTTCCGGGAGGGAAGGAAACCAAGAACTGATTAGAAATGACAAATTTACAGAAATATTAAAGCGATGAATACCAACAAATCAGATCGTCAGGACGCTCTCTGCAGATTCGCTGTAAGCAACGACCGATCCGATCCGGAATGAGAAACAAACGACTTAAGGCGACAGTTACGAAAGATACTTCATAAGGAATGGTCAAATGATGCAGCATTATTATTTACCATGAACTTGCAGGTCTTGAGTCTCACCCTATATCAACCTTTTGATCACACGGGTCATTTTGATTAGTTTATGAGGGACATTTGGCAGTACCTTCTGATTATTCACTCCACGTTTTTGGGTTGAACGAACGCTGTCACACTGACTTCCTCAGCTACTGCCAACAGCAGTGTTTACACATGTGTTCGACAGTCCAGTTAGAAGCATGAAGATGTCAACCATTGCTCACAGAATGGCATGTAGCATGATATTCTTTATGTGAGATATACCTTGTCTCTTCTATTGTCTTTTCTATTGTCTCTGCAATTGTCTTTTTAATTGTCTTTTCAATTCTCTTCTAATGTCTTTTCAATTGTCCTCTTCTATTGCCTCTTCAATTGTCTTTTCTATTGTTTCTTCTACCATCTCTTCTATTGTCTCTTTAATATTACACAACTTTCTCTCAAACACAGAGTGAAACCAAAACAATGATAGCTGAAAAGAAAGAATTATGGATTTCCAATGCAAAAAAAAAAAAAAATGCCCATGGAATATTATCTCTAAATGTTGGAAAACCAACATTTAGCAACAAAGTCTTCTCTTCCATAATGCCATGGCAACGAACAATGTGACGAGATGTATTCGACCTGTAGCAGGAAAAAAAAAATTCACATGATTCTTGCTTACACAAGGGGCAGAACATGCAAAGTTACCACTATTTGGCCCACTTAATTTAGATGGTGGTAGTTAATTTAAATATCCACACATGCATTTGCCCTTTACCACAAAACAGTTATTTGTAACTACACTGGCGGTGTGCTTCATACATACATATCCTCTGAGAATTGTTTTTCTTTGTTCGTGATGCAGTTTCCTAAAGGAGTGTAGGGCAACTGGTTGAATAACCTCCACACATAATGATAGTGTATTACATGCATGACAACAGGGGACAACCGATGCACGGACACTGACGCGCTGCCGACGCACTCTGACCATTTTTTATTCTCCCTGTCCACCCAGCCTCAAAAGAAACAATCTTGCATAATGTGGTGTGACTTTTGTCCACACTTTTGTAGGTACATTGCTGAAGTTTGAGATCAGTTATAAAATAAACATTTAGAAACATTAAGCCTCCTCCCCTCCGCCCCCACAGCTTCTGCTTTGAAGACTGATTTTTAACTTTTTGACAACTGTGTTTAGCACCAGCATCTTGTGCAAGAAATGACAAAAACAAACAACAAACCAATGGGAGCCCCCTGATCAAATATAGTGAAACATCAGGAACAGTTCTCGTAGGGCACATTGTGAGAGTTTAAGAAACCCCATCTCACATCTCAATTTGCTGTATGCTTTCACTTAAATATTAGATGCCAACAAGGCCCTGTTGTCATGACAAGGTGGATAGAGACATGGATGATGGATTTGCTATGTGGAGCAAAACTGAAAGGTGAAGAATAGATGAGAAAGATTTTACTATTGACTATTGTGTCAAAGCATCTCCCCCAAATGAACAATTATAGCTATGTATTCAGAAGAGATAAAAAGCAGGAATTCTGATAAAAAATGACCCACTGAACAGAAACCAAAAAAAAAAAAAATGTAAATAAATACACCCTCTTGGAAGAGTGGCAGAACTGTGGATACTACCGCTACTACTGTAGCTGTATGGTTTGGTTTCATCTGGAGAAAGACGACACATAACACTTTGTAATTTCCAGTCATGGATCTAGGGATATTACTATCTTTCTTCTTTTTTTTTTCGAAGAAGGGGGGGTTAATTCACCTTTTACCATCTAAGTGAAGCCCCAATATCAGTTGGCGTGTGGTGAACCAAGAAACTTGTTTGTGCAACTCAAACCCCAGGTTGCAGCAAATGGCACTTTTTTGGGCCATGCTAAAGGCATCCAGAGCTTCTTTAGTTTGAAATTCTGTGCTTCAAAAGCTTACTCTGCCAAAATATAGGTGAATAATAGTTAATAGTACATCATTTGTCACTTTTTGGGGGGAGGACTGACCAATTTTTTTTGGGGGGGCTCTAGTCCTCCATAGAACCATTCCTGCTCCTTTCACCTGTCTGAGGCCTAAATAATACAAACAATTTGAGACCTGACCTACGAGAGCCGCTTGCTGGCCACCAAACCATGAAAATGAACTTCAACTTTTCTGTTCTCATGGTAGACTGAATGTATAAAAAGCAACAAAAACGACAGATGTGACAATGGAAAATACGATTATTTCAGGGTTTAACAAAATAAGTATCCTGTTGTTGTTGTTTTAAATAATAGGCAAAGCACTATCACAGGTGGCCCTGGATTGAACCCAGCAGCCCTTAACATGATTTCTACATCCCAGAATGCCCACATATACCAACTAATAAATTAAAAAAAAAAAAAATCGACCGTGCACAAAGAGAGTTCCAACTTTTCTCCGATGTAGTGGTAACTGGCATCAGGAGATTTCAACACACACGTCAAACCATAAGGAGATTGACTATTATCTCAAATTTAAGCTAAAGATGCCTTTACCAGCCATTATGACAACCAACATTCTGCAATTGTCCAAAAATTCTTGAGACTGGACTTGAATTTGGGCCTGATTTTTGGTGAGGTGGAAAAATGTCGATGGTCAGACCTTGGTATTTAATTCTGGTACATTTTCTAAAACAAAGAAATGCAGTTCTAAGTCTTCCCCATCATTGTAAACAAATTAACACTAGAGACACTTTTACCCACATCAAAAAAAAACAAAAAAACACACAATTCAGACACAGAAAAAATAGTATCAAAATGGAAAATATCTTGAAATGATAGAAAAGAATTGTTTGCATAGAATAATTTTTTTCACTGATAAATTTTCATTTTAACTGACCATCTGCTGATCTGTACAATCTGCTATTAATCCCTATCCCATCTGCAAATCCCTACTGTTTTAATTATAATTTCCTTCTATGTATAAAGTTTTAATCTTTAAAATGTAAACAGCCATAATTTTACTCTTTTTAAATATACTACTTCTAACCGATATTAAAAAAGGAGGAAAAAAAAAAGGAAGAGATTTGCATTAGAATAAACTTTGAATTGCACTGGATATTGACTTTCCAAAAGTACTGCAAATATTCCAGAGCACTTTGGAAAGAACTGAGCAATTTACCTTTGAGGGTTAAGTCTGGTTGCAAAAGAATAATTTCTCCATCATTCTTAACCAGAATACTGCTAAAGGAGTTGAGCATCTCCCAACAATGTTTTTGCGTCCATTTTGTTAGTGCTTGCAAGACATCAGGGTGTGCTGGCGATCTTTTGGCGAAGCTAACAGCTTCTTAATTTTTGGAGTTGATCTCTCTGATTCGGGTCTTTCGTATTTTTACGCTCAAGGAGTGAAGCACCTTCTCGACAAGAGTTGATGTATGGAAGGAGAGTACATAATACCAATAATAAAACAAAAACAAATATCTATAAAATAAAAATAAATTTGAAGAAATGATACAACAATCACTAGATCTGACTGAGATCCGTCGGTATTGAACAAAAGTTGATTGATCCGTCTTAAAAATGTCGGCAATATCCGGTACGTGGGATTTTTGCGTGAAATTTCTAGAGACTGGTAGACACATAAACTCTCACTGTATAAGGGGGCCATTTCTATGGGCAAGATGTCTGCCGATAACATCATCAAATTGTGTGCCTGTGGATTGTGCACGATAAACGTCGTAAAGTCAATGCTTACTTCAAGTATCGGTGAGTGCTATATAACGTTTTCAGAGCTGCATACAGACGCTCTCTATACATCGGCATGAGCAGACATCGATATCAATATTATGGGTAAAGAGTGGAATAACAGATATATCAATAACATCGACCGATGGACCTCCGTTTCGACGCGGGTGACAGATGAATAAGAATGAGACAACAGTGAGTTTTGACAAATTTCTTTGGAATGTAAAAACCTGGAAGGGTATTTTTTAAAAGCTTTAAATGAGTTTCTACCTTGCTTTTGATGAAACCATTTTGGAAGATATGATTGGGTGATCTAAGGTTTGATGTCATCAGAAAACTAACATAATTATTTTGTTTTTTTTTTAGTTTTTACAGCACAGAGAACACACCCTCAGTTATATGGCTTTCATGACAACCAGTGGTAATCAAAACAAGGAAGCAAATATTGCCAGGCTGAGATCAAATCAACGATTTAATGATTCCAGTAAATATTCCGACACCCCCCATTCTTTGATCTGATTAGTTAGAAACAGATGAAAATAATAATTCTGATGAAGTGATTATGAACGTAATCTACATCCACTGTTCTCACTCCTTACCCTGGAAGAGCTTCTTTGTCCAGATTTTCTATTTGCTTGTATTGAATAACAAGTGCACGTTTTTGTAAAAAGTAACATTTTGATCATTTACAGCACAATGTCTCCGATAGCAACGGCTCATTCCGCCGTCTCCTAGAAGCTCGGACGAGAGTATTTCACCTCTTCAAAAGTAACACCACGAGACTTGTCAAAATGTCATAGCAGTTGTCCAGCTCATACCACCAGAGAAGATCAGCTTTTCTTTTTGTAAGTTCAAGATGCAGCTTCCATCACTTGACATGACCCCAGGGAATGTGCGTAAGTTCCCTATGAATGCTTCGGTGCGGCATTTCCCAAAACTTGCTGATCCATGAAGCACCGGTAAGTTTGACTCCTGGTTTTGAACTTTTCTGACATTCTTCCACCTTCTTTGACACAATTTCTTTTTCTGTCTGATCATTTCACACTGACAATTACACGGATGCACTTCCACGAGCAGTGGCATAGCTGCCTTCTGACTTTTGGACAAAGTAGTTCATCTCTTCGCTACCAGGATGGCGGCTTCATCAGTCCATGCTAAAGGTGCTGGTTTCTTCGACAGCAATAACCAGCTTTTCCAAGAGCATCGCAAAGTTGGGATACGGAGGTAGATCGAGACGATTGAAGCACGTATGAGCTCTGCAGGATTGAAAGTGAGAAAAGGATTACTGCTAATCCTGTGACCCTATCTGGGATTTGTGGGGGAAAGGGTACAAAATGTAATCCTGTGAGTTGTGAAAGACTGATAATATGCAGGTATTAGTGCTGACCTTGTAGACTTATATCGGCTTCTTATCAAACAGAATTGTACTAATACCATAACCAGAGGGATTGTTCACATGTGGGGATAAGTGCTGATACTATAACCTGTGGGACTGTTCACATTTGGGGATAGTAGTGACAATACAGTAACCTGCGGGATTGTTCACATGTGGGGATAATAGTGACAGTACTGTAACCTGTGGGCATGTTCACATGTGGGATAAGTGCTAATACTGTAACCTGTAGGACTGTTCACGTGTGGGGATAAGTGTGAATACTGTAACCTGTGGCACTGTTCACATGTGGGGATATATTAATACTATAAAATAAATACTACAAAATAAGTTACCTAAATGCTAGAAAGTACAACACAGCAATCAACAGACCCACCTTGGAAGACTCTTTGTGCTTCCCCACTTTTCTATGCAGAACTTTTTGGGCCCATTGCTGCCCCTCAGGGCTGCAAAACCTTCATAAGGAATGCTCGACGTTCCCGTCACGAACTGAAGCAGTCGCAACCTCCTCTCGTTGTCGAATCTCTCCACGGCCGTCCAGAACCACAAGATAACGTGGTGGCTGTTGTGGTATCCTGGTGGAGGAGAAAAAAAAAAAGGATTAATAAATGCAAAAAGGTTAACACTGACAAAGGAATCTGTAGAACACTGTCCTAGCACTGTCAAAACTTGGCTTGGTGTTTCCTCTAATACAGAATGACAGATCAAAAAGCATTAACCACAAGAGGACTGTCCTAAGTAAAAACTACGCTGAACTACCTCAGGCTATTTTAAATGCAGCACGTTGAGTTAATGTTGATTATCTTGTGAGGATTTTCAAGAGCACAAACCGCATGGCGATGCCTGTCGTCGGCCACACTCGGCATCCAATAGTTACGTAAACTGTCGACAAAACAAACTCCACATAGTCGCAAAAATTTAGCAAATCTCACAAAAACAACTCAAAGCGTCACTTTCACATGCACACAGGCCTCCGGGACCGTATACAGTATGTCAGTTAACCATCCGCTTGTGGCATAGCAACCACCAGACCAGAGCTGCTCCTATCCTAAGTCTCTATTCATGCATTGCCACCGTATCGACAGATCACTTCATAAGAGTTTCACAGAGCTTGTGTTGGCAAATTCGCTCCCCAATGGGCATGATTCAGATGGATAGTTGGCCAGAGCAACATCAAATCTTATCACAATAAAAGTGTGTTTGTTCTTAGGGTTAGCAAAGAAGTTTGTTCGGGCATTTTTCACACCGCATATCAAAACTAAGTCATCTCTTTAACTGTTCATTTGAGAGCAGTATAGACCTTTGTACCTGACTTGCAAGCACAAAGATCCTTTCAACGGTCTGGGCTGTGTTGGCATTTCACTGGAGATTATCGACCAGTAATGCTTTAACAAGACAGGAAAATGCTCCCCGAATATTTCTAGGTTGTTTGAGTACCAAATTTAAATATTTCCTCGTTCTGTTTATGCAATTGGTGTCAATTTCTGAAACTTTTGGTGTTCCCTTCGGCAAAAAAAAAACTCAACTAAAACAAAATTCCTTCTTTTTTCTTTAGCTTTCTGATGATTAAATTTCTCCCTGCGAAATGCCCACTGCTCCTAGAAGTCTACACATATTTGCTATCGCTACATGCAGCTCTTCTTCAACAGGTCCAAACTTACAAATGTAACTAGCATCGGCTTCCTAAGAGTCTACCCTCAACCTGATACAACTTGGTGTGTTGATTATGGAATTGGTAAAATTTATGACAATAAAATCTGTCTCACCTCCTCTGTACTCTGTGTGTTTTCTCCAGTCATTGATATCAATTTCTGCAGTGCCGGCGATCACCAACTCCAGTTCCCTGGCGTCAAAGACGGACAGCATCCTTGGGTCTATGACCTTCAAGTGACAAGCAGAAATGGGAGGGAAACTACTTTAACGTGAGAGATTTTACAGTTGAGAGAAGGACTTCAGAAGGACCAGGAGCAGCCATTGCATTGAACTATTTTCATCCATTTTTGTTTTATGTCTGCAAATATTCCTGTCTGTGTATAATTGCTAACTATAGCAGCCATTACCTGAACCTTGTGTAAAATACACTTTGGCTGTTGGGCAGAACTTATAATGTTAATAGGATAGTCCAGAGCGACGACATTTTTTTACAATTCATTCTTTCAAAACATTACAATTCATTCTTTCAAAACATTCTTTTACAATTCAAAATAACATGAAACAACATGTCAACAACTCTCAATCTATTCAGGGTCTTCGTGCATAGCTATGGATCGTTCAAAACCGCCGACATTTTGGAATAGCCCGTGGATTGGAAGTCACACAGGGACAAGAGGTAACAATAAACCATTGTGCAAATTTACATCACCATGTCGTGACTATGAATTATTCATGAGGCTGTTTCTAACACTTTTCATTATGAGAATGGTTTACAACTTCCGACGTTTTTGAAGGGTAGGTTGCTTCTACAAGAAAATGCCTTGTATGATTATTTTATATTTCACCGTTTGTGATAGGGGTATGTAGATGGTTTGGACTATTCTTCTATCTATGTTGTAAGCTGCTGTTGCCCATGCCATGGGTAAATAAATCTCTGGTCGATAACCCTGCTCATAAGTCATAACACGAACAATGTCGGCAGTTTGCTGTGACAATTAGCGATTCGCCTTAACACTCAACGTCTGATAGACGACTGACTGTTCTTAAACTCCTGTCAACGATCAACATCATCAACACATACAGCTTAATGTCATCTCACCACATCCGTGTCTCCCACACCCAAATTCATGAACTATAGGGTAAAGAAAGACAATGCATACAGGCGAAGACAAATCAGGATTGTGTTAAATGTTATCAGTATGATGAGATAGGTGGAGGAAGACAAAGCAGCCATCAAATTCATGACTGGTGGGTGAGAAGCGAGGATTGTTACCGATTAACACCAGTGACTGTAAAACCACTTAACAGTTGAAATGTATAAATACTTCCCAGGAGAGAACCCGGTCACAACACATAATGTCCAAATGCAAAAGTCACTGACGATTCTGTAACGGATGTCATTGACAACAAAGAAAAAAAAACAAATATTTGTCAACATCATACATACAATTGCTTTTAAGTACCACTTCAAGTAAAAAATTTGATACAAGCACAGTTATGACTGGACTCTGGATAACCTTAATAGGATTTTGTACTTTCCTTACGACCACTATGGGGTACCAACTTCAAAGGAATACATCCTCAAGTCTTGGCACCATTTTGCCTGGCACCATCCCTCACCTCGTACACACCCTTCACCAGTGCCTCAGACTGCTCCGACACTCCCCTCTCGATTCTGAACTTCACCATCTTCATGATGTACTCCTTCTTGTTCTTCTCTGTGACGGCGATGTTCTTCCCGTTGGGCTTCAGCTCCCGCTCCATGATCTGTCCGAAGACCTCCTCGTCCGCCGTGAACACCAGGTCCAGGACCCCGGTGATGTCGTTGTCCCTCATCCATGAAAGACTCTGGTGGAACTCCGCATCCAGCGACTCCAGGTCGGCCAGGGTGCACATCTGTCTGAGTAAGGCCTTGTAGAACGGTCTCGTGAAGAAGGCATCCAGGAGAAAGTGGTGGATGATGGCCAGACCGATCACCCGGCCACAGAATTTGAACCTGTTGTGACAATAATAACAATAATAACAGTGAGAGTGCTACATTCTACGATGATCTTTAATATGCTGAGAGTGCTGATACCATTTGAGAAGGCAGAATGCTCAAACTTTGGCAAGATAGCGTGAGAGTGATCGCTGCAAGAGCGAGGCAAATCCAGCAAATCCGGCAAATCTAAAAATAATCTATCATATCAGCGTTTGCTTGAAAGTTGTCAACGTCTGGACTTACCAATCTGATTATATACTTATAAAATAAAAGGGTAACAGCAGAGGGAGTCACCAGCCCCAATAACTATTCATAGATAATCTGGATGTAGGGTAGACATGATCTGTGCACTGTGTACTTAGTTATGAGGTCATGACACAAAGTGACATTGTTTTTGACTCACTGATCCACTCAGAAGCTGAAATGGGGAAGATGAAATATGACTCAACTTTATTGTGTAATTATCAACAAGACCACAAACATGATCAAAACTTTTAAAGGATCACAACCAGTCTCTCTGCTTGATTCACGAATGTGAACTTGGAGTCAATCTGAAGATATTGAAGTGTATGGGAGATCCCTTTAAAGAGGGCTAAAAGTGGCCAGAACTTACCATTCTAAATAACTATCTACAAAAGCGGACATAGGGCTTATCTGTACTGTGTAAGTATCGATGGCTGAGTACTCGAATAGACCGTAGTAAGGGTTGAACAGCTCCCTCGACAGTAGAAAGAAAAACTCCCTGGAAGGCCCTCCATAATCAAGACTGAGGAGAGATAAAAAGAAGCAAACATGATAAATATAGGTACAATTTGAGGGTACTGTACGGTAGGGAATTCGTGGAGAGATAAAAAGAGTACCTTATGCATTACATAACACAAGAAAACTAGTGCTGATAGGCAACTTTCTGCGGTCTACATCAAACTGCCAATGTCAACATCGCAGTGCTGTCATTCTCGGTGATGTCCTGACCTTTAAGGTTTTCAACCTTTGACAATTCAGTACTGAGTTGGTTACCGGACGTATCTAATTCAAGCCGATGACGCAAAACTGATATTTTGTCTATTTGCAGCAAAAAAAAATGGAACTCAAAAGCCATTAATTACAGGTAATTTAAATTAAGTAAAACCAGTATGTTTAAAAGCAGTAAGGGTCATTTAGATGGTCATCTAGGCTAATAGGGCTAAATTACTTGTTTCAGCTGACATGGCAAATATCTCTGCCTTACAAATGGGGAAAAGTGAAGTATGATGCAGGTTATGATGTACTTTCATCTTGGACGGTGGTGGTGATAGATATTTCGAGTCCCAATCTACACCTATCTTAGACATCTCCCCCAGTGTTACTTACCCTTCTTCTCCAGCGAAGCATATAAACAGCTTACACTTTTGGATGTCCTTCTTTGTGATTGCCATGATTTTACCGAAAGCGTCCTCTAACAGGTGGTCTCGACGTATCGTTAATCTGAGGAGGAGAGGGACGAAGGAAAAGGCAAAGTATTTGATAAGCTCAAATGCCAGAGCTGAATTAATTTAAGAATGAAAGATGGTACATATAAGCATCTATTGATGCTGAAACACACAATGCAGCAACAGCAGTACATAATACATCATTCCACAAAGCAGATCACTTCTGAGAATGAGATTTTGCAACCTTTTTGTCATTTAGCATGATATAAAGCACAATTGGAACTCACTTGAGTTTGGTAGGGCCCTGGCCATAACCCTTGTACTCTAGCTTCCTGTACAAGTTTCTCAGTTTGGATTCAAAACTTCTCCTATAGGGAGCCGGGGCGCGGTTAGCTCTGCTGACGACTGGAAGGGAGACATGGAAAGAGGAAAATGTCAAAAAATGTGAGAAATGTAATATTCACCTTTATCAAATATTTCCTTTAGTAATGTGAATGTTTGTGTTCCATGCCTTCTACTAGCAGTAGATGTCCTTTTCATAAATTGACAGAGAAATTATAAAACAATGGACCCATTATGTCTCTCGGCATATGCTTGATGAATAACCAACGAATCATACTTCAAAATCACTCATTTACCTATGACTACAGGGAAAATGACACGTGACCGTTTCAATGTCTCGGAGGTGGTACCAACGAAAAGCTTTGGCTTCAGGTACACAACTAAAACTGATTTGGACAGTAACCACACAAACTCACAAATGTGAAGAAAATGATGTGGGGTCATTTTTTTAAGCCCACCTGGTCTTCCCTTTCTCAATGGTAGCACACTTCAAGAAAACAAAAAAAAAACCGCTTCAGGATGCACAACAATGACAATAACAAGATACCTTTACTGATTCAGGCCCATATGCAGGTAAGATTCCAAGTGGGTTGGGCCAAAAAAGAAATGGAAGATGGGCCACTAGCACTTGCCACAACATTACTAAGCTTTTCCATCCCCATACTTCTAGGCGACAAACATCTTTTGTTGGGAATTTGCTCCCTTGACTATGTACCTCCAGCAATATTATATATGGCTCTGATACTACTACTACTCAACTGTCCTTAAATTACCTGGAGAGTTTCGAGGCGAATGGTTTGGCGATTCGTGGGGGGAGATGTTGGCGAGAGATGATCGTATGACCTGTGGTTGAGTGGGAGCGAAGCTAGCTATGCTGTCATCGAACAGACTACAAAAGATGAAAAGAGGAGATACCAGTGGGGAAGAGAGTTAGTAGAGGAACAATTCTTGAAGTTCATACAGAAAAAGAAAAATATGACAACACTATTAAAAAGGATTCTAAAGGAAGGTCTGTTAATATGTGAGGCATAAAACAGAGGAGTTACGGTATTCATACGATATTTAAGTGGAGGCAAGTACTTGACTTTGATGGTTACTGTACATTCACATCTGAGGGAAGGGGGAGGGAGGGGAATGGGGGTTTGTTAATAGATGTAGCACGCTTACACAAACAAAGCATTCTTCAAGAAGTAATTAGAAAGTTTAATACTCTTCCATATAAATCACATTTCTGTTCCTGGAGATGGATAGGGTTAGCTGTGAGAAAGACTTTACATACTTTTCTTTCCACGGTGCCTGCGCCTTTCTGAAACTTAAATTTCATGATTTTAGCATGATCCCTGCATGACTTTCACATGACCTTTACATGACAATTTCGAGACCAAGCACGTAAGAATTTGATTCGATGCATAACAGTGCAACGATCAAGATAAATTAAAGTTTTTTAACTTGTAAGAAATAGTGACATGTTCTAAATTTTATGACTTTGCCATGTCTTCTGTAATCTTCCAATCTTCATTACTTTTCCAGGCCTGGCAAGTGAAAATGAAATTTCATGATTTTTCCAGAGTGCAGGAACTCTGCTCTTTGGTCCAGGCTTTCCGCAAACAATGAACATGCATTCTATCTAAGGCGATCATGTAGTCTTCCAAACCTAGACATCTGAACGTCTGCTTTTTGCTTTAAGTGACTTAAACTTTTTAGTGTGTACCTCCCTTGCGACGAAAAAATTTTTTGTTCTCTCTTTGACAGTTAATATTCTCTACTCATACTTCCATGTCGTTGTAAGCTTCTAAAGTAACACAGATCGACATGTTGTTATCACATGTTGATTAAACAATGTTGTTTTGTTTTCACCATAAAAATAATTACTTCTCCAATAAATTCCTCTCTCTATAAAGACATTCTCCTGTTTCAAACTTAACACTATCTAATCGGTTGACAAATGAAATTGTACTATTTTTCACTCTAGAGCCTCAACTTCAAGCTCAACAATTTGACAAGCTCTACCTACTTTCCTCTCAATTATTGACATCTCAGCAGTAAAGGCATCAGTGTAAAGATATCTCACGGATGTTCTGTTCTTACCTCAACAGCAAATTGAGTTCAAAGTCGTTGCTCAGTCTTTCGAGGCTTTCCACGCCATCTTGCCTAATGGTGTTAATTTTGTCCCTGCGTGTGAACGTAAAATGGGCCTTGTAAATCTCTGGGTTGAATACCATGAATAAACTTAAATACACATCAGTTGGCACCTGAACACTAAATTATGACAAAAAATCAGTTTATAGTCCATATTTTGGAGAAACATCTCAAATCATTTCCCTAATTGTCTCAGTTGCGAAAAATCATACATTTTTTTTTACTGAGGCCTACAAATTTGTGGACTGAAAAAAAAACCAAAGCAGACATAATGTCAGCATGAATAAAATGCCAGTGCTTGGGATCATTTGCTAAAAGTACTTTCACAAATGGCAGCTTTGATAAAAGTCCCAAACATTCACGAACACGCACCGTTTTATCAAACTGGTTTGATACAAGGAAATGTAAAAATTTCACTTTATCCCAATCATTCATCACCATGGGAACAGCAACAATACCATGCAAGCCTAACGAGATCTCTCGCACGGAGTCCGACATCTGCTTACAGGGACAAAGTTGATTATTTTGCTTTAACTAGGAAGTGCCTAAACCAATTACAACCATTTACAGAGGGATGCTCATGACTTCCAAAAATTGGATCATGGGGGGAGGTTCCTAGGTAACCTGGGACAACAGTTTACCAACAAACCCACTCCTTGTCACCTAGCAACAACGTTTTGCTGAAAGAGTAATTCTTCTGTCTGGCTTACTTGAGAGCTTGATTCGTTTCTAAGGTAGGTTGCCGCTCTGAGAGAATGTTCAAGATGTTGGGCTGTTTCAAAAATGCTACTACTTTCTCGTTGTAGGCTGAAAGAAACAAAAGAAGGCGCTGATGTTTTCAGGGTTCACAAGAATTTTTCCTAGTGATAAATTCCTGTCAGTTAACAAACTCATCTTTCCTTTACATTCCAAGTAATAAATTCATAGAAATGAGAAGCAAGATGAAGAAGGGAATCTAACTTGTTGATATATGATGTCCTAATCAAGTCTGAGAAAAAAGGAGCTCAGAATGACCTTTTGAATAACATGTTTATGCACTACAATATCAACAACAAGGTATAAAAAAATATAACACTTCACCCATTTTTTTCAACAGACTTTCAAATCTACCTTTGAAGTAAACATAAACCCTTCGCTAGGTCACTTTTACTGCCAGTAAAATAAACAAAGCTTCCCCTAGGCCAACACTACACCATCTCGACATTGCCAAATTTGAAATTACAATTCACTGAACTGCAGACACGGTGAGCACAGGCATTTCAAAACACAAAGTCAAAAATGAAACTAACGCTATCTCTGTAAATGTTCATGCAGTAATGCTATGGCGACACACACAATATCAGCCACTAAGCAATGCTTGAGCACAATTTGTGTTCCTTACCCATGGGGACCTCGTCGGCTTGTGTGGAATCGCCGAGTGTCTCCGCTGGCCTTGGTTGCACCGGTGGTCCAGTTTGAGAAGAGGACACCTGCAAGCAACATGTGGTCATAGAAATGTGATTACAAATCAAACCACTCATTTTACTGCACCTCATTCCAACCCTACCTCATTCCAACCCTACCTCATTCCAACCCTACCTCATTCCAACCCCACCTCATTCCAACCCTACCTCATTCCAACCCTACCTCATTCCAAACCTACCTCACTTCCAAACTCAAGTCAGTTTGAGTCCACTTTGATTTCAATCTACCTAACTTCTAGCCTGCCTAACTTCACCGCAGGTCCATCACAGCCCAGGCATGCAACATTTCAAACAGAGTACAATTCATTTCAGTCAAACCACATCTCCACACCACATCAGTTCAAGTGCTACACTCCAGAATTGATCCCACTTCACTTGTACTGTACCTTATCAGTTTCAAGTCCACCACATGTTTTGACCTAGCTAATTAAAATGTCCACCTCACTAAAATGGCGGCCACCACATATTCGATCTCCTTCCTTCCGTTTCTTTCCTTGGAAGTCTACTTCACGCTAAATCCATCTCAACAGACACCATTCCTACTTCAAACCACCCTTCATTTCAAGCCCAACCCATTTTCTTCTTTCCATCTCATCTCAATTCCAAGGCTCTCCAGTCAGCCTCAATGATGGCCTTCCTCATTTCAATTCTTACACAATTCTCTAGCTAATCCCTCCACTATCGCTTAAAAATGGGTTCACGACATTTCCACCGTACTTCACTTTAAGTTACATTTATTCCATGTCAATCTGAGTCCCGACAAGCATCAAGCTGTTCAAGACCGACCTCGTTGTGGAGAACTGCTCTCCGAGGGGCAGACTTACCGAAACTTGGCTTGCGGAATGACCGATTTCTTCTCCCTCGCTGTGACTTCTTATCCTGCTGTTTGGAATCTGGAGAAGGGTGGCTGGGTCGTCGACCTCGTACGGGATCCTCGGGTCGATGAAAGTAGTGGTTCTCGTGTTGTGGTTGATGAAAAATTCCTGCGAGGAAATGTTCCAGAGAAATATGAAGGCGCTGGCAAACAGCTGCGACACAAATGACCGACAAACGATGACAACTCTCGCATCATTAACAGATTGGAAGTTGATCTGTAATCACTTCAATTGAACGAATCAGACTTGAAGACCTCCCCCCTCCTCCACTCTTCCCTTCACTGGCCATTATCATAGCATTCTGCCACTCTAATGAAGGCTATTTTGTCTGGAGCAAATTTTTGTCATGTCATGACAATATCAAACAGAAGAATGTGAGGTTCTTTTCCTTACAGTACATTACAAATAATGAGTATTACAAATGTGTCTCTCTGAAAAAGTTTCTCTCAAAATATTTAAAATGTTCTTCAAGCTACACCAAGTAAGCTTCAAATTTCGGAAAACCAATACAGCTATACCCAACCCCTTCAACCCCTCCCATTCTCCTCTCTGGTACTCAGTCCCTTCCAAGAAATTTCGACTCACCTTCCCTCCTTTATCCTTCTTCGACTCCCATCCCCTCGGTAGTTCGGCAGAGGCGTCTGCGAAGAGGTTCATCAAGGCGACCAGGTCCCGGTTGTGTTGGTAGTCCTTAAACTTGTTGGGATCTCTCCTGACTCTGTTTACCATATGCTTCACTGAATTATTGCGTTGGTAGAAGTGTTTCGCCGCCTGCGGACGCAACGGACCAGCAAAAATGATATCGACGACATCCAGCGTGAACTCCGGGGCGGATGTTCCGCACCGACACATGATAGGGTGATGGAAAATAAGACACTCTACATCAAGGTCAGATTTCCATGCCAAACTTTCTTCTTTTTTTCTCTGGTTTCATAATATTTGTGATTAAAACACAAACAAAAGTTATCTGCAAAAGGGGCCTTTTCTGGGCGAAAGTAAAGTGAGGAGCCCATGGAACCACATTGGAAAATGAAAAAGGGGCTGGCAGGGATGGTATGGGAGGAGCAGTGGGATTTACAGAGAACTTGGTATGCTAGTAACATAACAACAGGTATTCAATTGCATGAAACTACGGAACATTATGGCCACAGGATGTTCACATCATATGTGCAGAAGCAAGCAGATGTGACAACAAACACAACAAAATGATAAAAGAGGAGGGATCGAAGAAAAGGAGAAAGGGTGTCAATAGAGGATCAATGAGATCAAGGCAATAATGAAAGGAAAAGGTTGGATCAAGTGGATTTTGGCAAGTACTAGACGGGTCAGTATCAGATGTATCAAAGAGAACAAGGTAATGACATTACGAGAGATTGAACAAATGAATCCACAAAGGGGATCAAGGAGATCAGGACACATGTCAAAATATAATAGAAAATGGGATCAAGAAACATAGGGCAAGGATGAAAAAAAATAGAAAAAAAAATGTCAGGATAGGCGGGATTATGAAGAGCAGTCAGTACATGTACCAAACCATGGATAAAAGAGAGAAAATGGTAAAAAGATGGATCAAATGGGCCAACACTGCCATCACAGGGATCATAGGATGCGAATTTAGATACCTATATTCCCTAATAAACACCCGGGGGTGTTACATTATTAAGAAGGGGGCATTTATTTGAGGGTATATTTTAAAAAAAAATTAACTGTGTTTCGGAAACTTCGTCGTGTTGTGCATGGATCTACGTGTGAAAAGGTAAAAGTTTTTGACATTGTACAGAAGGCTACCATCGTAACATTAACGTTAGGCTTAATCTGTGGTTTACGCCTGTAGCGCGAGGAGGCCTCGGCCTACGCAGTGGTTACAAAATTTGAGGGGGGCGTTTATTAAGGAATATACAGTAAATGGAGGAATCGGAGAGAAAACGGGAGGTAATAAAATGGATTAGAAAGGATAACAGATGATGGGAGGGATCAAATGGGAGACAGAAGAGGCGACTTACATCGTAAGAATGAAGCACAGTGAAGAAGTCCGGTCTTGTAATTAATTTCACAGCTGGTGCCTCCAGCATCACCTCCTCTCGGCCCGGCGGATCGACATGAATATCGTTGGACGGCCCAGCTGGAGAAAAGAATAATGAAAAGTGAGATGCACTGCAGGTCCTGGGGAGAAGACTTCAACTTGACACCAAAGATATATTTACTTAGCCAAAAAGCTGATCCAGTGAGCAGTTTTGTTTTGGCCATACCACGCAGGTACTTGCCTCATATTTACATCATCATTTAAACTGGTTGGAATGGAGTATCCTCATGTGCCTTTATTGTTATGGTTTAGAGTATTGCATCTATGCCTGCAATAATTCAATTTGACAAAAGCATCACCTACAACTGTTACTATGTGTAAGACACATCCATTGAAGCAGCAGAAACAAAACTCCTGATTCATTTTTTCTTCTACGTTTTTTCCACAAATATTCTGGGATGATTTGCAGATGCAGTCGACATTTACAGCAAAAAAAAAAGGGAAAAAAAAGAAAAAACACAATAATGCTCTTATTCACAGATTTCAATATACAATCCAGGATATTTGATTTTCCTGACAAATTATGACTGAAATTATGTGGGTGGATAACAATTTGTCTATGTATTTGCTGCAACTAAGTAAAGCAATTTCATAGTATACCCCTTACTTCTGGCTAAATTCAGCTCCCTTTGAAGTGAAGGTCGATATTTTCCTAGGTGGATGATCAAATCTATATTTGACTCGTCCTGAACGTTATACGTAGGTGGGTGAATCACCATGGTTACGCTAAATGTCTTGTGAAGGTCAAGTCATGCTTCTCTCAAGGTCTTTTCGAAGTCTACAGTGTTGCAGGCCAAAAAAAAATCTCTCACATTATTTTCATGTCAGTTCGTATATGTTATTGGCTTAGCTGCTTCACAGAATCCAAAATGCTGGTGCAAGCACCATCATTCTTTCCAGCTTAATTGACTGTTTTGCAGCAGACAGGAAAAGAAGCAAGTTCACAAATTTATGATGCAGACTGCTCCAGTTCCAGTTTGGACCATACACATGTATATCTTCTCTCATCGCAGTTGACTTGCATGGCACAATTTAAGGTGGCCTGTTGCCAATTAGCCTAATTCCTCTATACCAGTTCCCTGGAACGCACGCTGGTATCCTCATTAACTGTTCCTCTTTTTCACACTGTCCTCTTTTACCTACTTAATGCTTACCAAGTCAAATAAGTTTTTCATATTTTAAATGACACAAACAAAAACAAAAAAACACAGAGTCTGTTACATTTCAATGACAGTCTACATTCTTCAAAAAAAAAGAACGAAAAATATTTCACCTGCGGCAGGCTGTTTGACTCTCTCGTGTGTTCTGTTATCTTCTCGACTCAAGGTGCGGTTGAAGCTTTGGTACCTTGAAGTAAGACGGGAAGACAAAACAAGATAATTATTCTGAGCAAAGGGGATCT
This sequence comes from Stichopus horrens, assembly GCA_009801055.1. NCBI lineage: Eukaryota > Metazoa > Echinodermata > Holothuroidea > Aspidochirotida > Stichopodidae > Stichopus > Stichopus horrens. The sequence goes on along the minus strand of VJOZ01015925.1, from coordinate 22,899 downwards.
GTTTTTGTCAAAACATCATCACACTTCAACATCATCCAAAGAGAAGAGGTATAAAGCCAATGAAGACTAGATGGAGATTTCAGTCAGAGACGATCGACGATGAAGATTTTCCCTAAATGTCCAAACCAGTGGCACAAAAGGATGGCAGAATGAGGAGGAGGCAGTAATTCAGTATAAGAACAGATGGTGGCGCTAAATGAGTCGCTGGAAAGATTTTTGATTCTCTTGGTGCGGTAGATGGGAGTGCAGTTGTAGTGAGTGTTGAGACATGTAAGTAAGGAGTGGAATAATATGATACATTGTCAACATCATTAAATTTTGAAACAAAATGATGATCTAAAATCTATCATTGGGGAGGATGTGGGAGAGAGATGCCATAGCCATTGGAGCTGGTAATTTGGAAACATGGATTCTTGACCGAAGAATATGCTTTTCACCCTTGAAGTGACCGACAGGCATCTTTTGCCACCTTGATTGTGCTTGCACACATCCTCAGAATCAGAAGATAACCAAACACTCTTTCGTAACTACGATACGAGCAAAAAAAAACCCGGTTAGTTTCAGAAAATATCCTGGACTTCATTGGCTTCACACACTTTCGTACCTACAACACGAGCAAAACAGCGTTAGTTTCAGAAAATATTTGCATCTTCTTTTTTTACTCTAACTGCAAATATACAGAAGGTTCCCACTTGTGACTCTTCGTCTAGACGAAGGACCTGTTTTGGTCTAAAAGTTTGTGTTACAATCTGTTGAATAGTGCACGTATTTTCACACTATGTATGGTGAGCACAGTTTGTGTATCTTCCATTGTTCCTACCAAGCATCAAGATTTGCATAAAGGCTCACTGGATTCGAGACAGATATATTTCTTTTGTATCACGTTCGATCCCAACGACTGGACATGTGGCATATATCAATGACGAATGGGTGTTTTATGGCTACGCTGTGAAAGGACAGTACACTTTCTCATAAAACCTCTTTCAGTTTAGCCAACAGTTTCCAAGGAAGAAACACTGTCACAAAAATATTGTTCCACAAGATAAGTGGAGATTTCTCTGTCTACTAAACTGAACAGAAGTGTTTGTCAGAAGCTGTTGTAATTGGAACTAGATGAATACGGACTCAGCTCAAGTATTAGACCTTTATAAAGAGCAGCTCTTTTACGATGCAAAGCGACCACCCAAATCTGGAAGATCCTGTGGGCTTACATACTACAACTTGAAAACAGGTAAACTATCAACTTCACAATTTTAGGTCAACTTTGGCATCTTTCCTTTTTTTTTTTTTCAAAAGGACAGTTAACATGGGAAATATTTTATTCAGCTTTGAGGAAAACTTATCCAAGAGTGACCTGGCTGGGGATTGAACATCCAACCTCCCGGTTGCTAAGCTTCATAGTTTCAAATGGTACCACCACCATCATGACCCACTCGGCCACAGAACTGGTCAAGATTATTATTTTTCTTGCGTCTTTAATTTTTTCCTCCTTTCTCACATTCACCAAAATGTCCCCGCATTGAAATGGTAAATCATTCAGTGCTCTGCAATTTGAGCGGAAAAGTGTGAAGGTGAACAAAAACAGGTAAAACGGGTCTTTAATTCTAGCATCATGAACAGCAAGACTGACAATATGTATGCTTAGCACGTCGGACATACGACGTAGAAGAACAATTCAGATGGATGACGTGCGTTTCTGGCCTGACCTTCGATTTAACTGTCTTCGGCTTTGTTCTGGGTCCCTGCTATCCTGGGAAGTCTCCCCTGGCTGCTGATTTGGCTTTGGTTTTCTCCACGTGGTCACATGTGTCATGTGATCTATGTAGAATATACGCCCGTACTGGTCGATGCGGGCTTCCCAGTCTGCAAAGAAACAAAAGTAGAAGGCCAAGTGAGATGCAAACAATTGAAAGAACTACTTGGAAAATCCTTTTGGGAGGATGCACGAAAAATGGGGCCCTAAGAAATCTTGCGATGGTGACGACACCAAATCTGATTTCTTTTTGTTTTTGTTTGGTACATTTGCAAAGGACATTACAGGACACCTAAACTTCATCCACTGTCCTCAGTCTTTGAGAATGATTACCAAAAATGTAAGAATATTGACGGAAGGCCTCAGTGGAGAAATCTAGGGACTATCATAAAAGTAGAGTCTGTCCAAGGATTGGCCAAATGTGACCTGTCACTATTTTCTTCCCACACTTCATTTGGCGGAGCAAGCCACCATTCTGTCATATTTATTTTGGGTCCTGCCTCATTGCTTATTCTGCTGATGAAGGTCTACTCATATTAAACAAGGAGTATCTGGCATACTGTGTAATGTGCACAGGAATGAACACAATTGCCAGGGGACAAAGGAGATGTTATCAAATGCTCAAAAGAGATAAAGAAAAAATGTTTTACCAATGTGTGCTTGAGTGAACCAATGTTTTTACCTCTTCTGTTTTGTTTTCAGTTCATTTGACAGTCCTTTGACATATCTTACCTATTTTTTGGATTAAGGAAGAAGACAAAAAAAGAAAATGAAAATATTCACTTTGTAAAATTTACTCACTGGACGGAAGAGGGGACTCCGACTCCGGAAGCTCGTAACGCATGTAGGTGGCCCTGTTTGGGGTCATCACGGGGGTGGTAGGTGTGGAATCTGTGTGAGATGCTTCCTGAGTGCTGTCTGGCAATTTGACTGTGGGAGGAGAGGCAGGCAAAACACAGCATGGAGTAAGAAGGCAGTTTATATGGTACACCAGTGACAATGATTTGAATATCAGTAATTGCATTAAATACATCTGTTCACACAACGAACATTCCACTTTTTTATTCTCACTTTTAAACGCTCCTTTCTCTGAGCAACACCCTCCAGAATCTTTGCCTTAACATCATCCTTCTCAAGGAAGCTCATACCCGTTGGTCTGACCGGACAAATCTCACAATGACAATCTTCCCCCAGAACACTCCTCTACAGACAACCCCCCCCACAATTCCCACCGAAAAAATTCCCACCCTGGAGAAGTCCCTGTTGAATAACTCCCCCCCAACCCGAAAATTTCTTCAGGAAAAGGGTTAGTACTAAAGAAAGGGAAATTGTCAGAGGGGCATTGTCAGGGAGGAAATTGTCCCGGGGGCAGGGGGGGATTATCTGGGTCCCGACATCAAGATCAACCATTTTGTCTGATTTTCTTACTTTACATTAAGTTAGGCCTGACACTGCAAACAGTACTGATCTTCGTCAGAATTAAACATAACCACTTGAGATTATTCAAAATAACCAGCAGGCTCTCAATGAAAATTCTGATCACAGAAAGTTTTCACAGACTCAGAGAAATCGTTGAAGATCTATGAAGTCTGTCTGACTATTCAAAACTTTCCCACACCTCCGGTTAACATTTCTTACAGATATTATAAGAATGAGCTGTACCGATCCATCTATTGCATTGTACGTGTATGTAAGACGTGATTTGTCACCCACCAGTCACTGCAGTGAAAGTTAATCCCTTGGACAAGAGAGGAATCTACTACTTACTTCTGAGGTTAGGATTCGCTGATCTGACCTGTCTCCTCTTCCAAACGACACTGGTCTTCTTCTGAATAGGTTGTTGGCCCCCAACTGCGCCGTCTGAACCCTCCCCTTGAGTACTATCCGTGGAATGCCCATTAACTTCCCCGTTCTGGGGACCCTCGGCTGCGGTCGAGGGTCGAGTACTGTCAACGCCAGTTTCGCTGTCCTCAGACCTACTGCATTCGCTGCTGTTTTTGCTCCTCACAGCCGGACTGTCACCGCCCTGTCCTGACGGCCCCGCCCTCGTCCTCATTCGCGAGACCTCCTCTGTGATCTCCTGGTGGAGGCGGCGCACTTCCTCCAGGGAACGTCTGGATTCTGAGCTTTCCGTTGAGGAGATGCTTTCCCTCTGGGAGTGGGTGGAGGAGCTGCTGTCGCGGTGTGACGGTTGATGATTGGCTGGGTGGAGGGCACCATCTCCTGGCTCCTCCTGAGACGAAGATTCACCCTTCACGACTGACTCTACCTCCACAAACTGCTGAGCTGTTCTCTGTGGGGAGCTTTCCGAGTCAGAGTCTACAACCTCATTTGACACATCTATGGCATACTGTCCCACACGTCTTCTTCTGGTGTTGGGACTCTCTTCTGAGGTTGAAGGTTGGGACACTTGCAAAAGGGGGATATCTCTAGAAATTCGCACATTTTCTTCACTGCCGCCGCCGCCGTCTGAGACCGGCTCGGTGCCGCTCTCCGAGTTTCGAAGATCCAAATTGAGAGAAGTCGGAACGGGCGTGGTGCTCTGAGCAGAACTGGTATCAGGCTGATGATCACGGACGTCCAAGACGTCTTGACAGAGAATGTTCTCTACGTCTGCCAGCGTTTGTCCCCTCTCCTGTGCCTCCTGGGTCACACGGTTTAACTGTTCTTGTGAAATGGGATTAGTTGTGATGGATTCTGTTGGCGTCGTCGGTTCTTCGCTCACCTGAGGGATACTGCTAGGGCTCACATCCACCGACAGTTCTGTGGTGGCTTGAGGAGGTGCAGAGACTGTCCTGGTGGCAATGCTATGGAGGATGTCGACTGCTTCGCTGGTGGGGCTGCGGGGTCTGAATCCCTCTGTCTCCCCATTTTCCGAGGTGAGGGAGACCACTGGGACAGACTGGGAACGGTTCCTCTCAACATCCGTGGCATCCCCGTTGACAATTGCACCATCTGGAAGGATGAAGATACCATGTGAAAGGATCAGGCAAGAGGTGGGACTTCATCGACTGTCACCATGGAAACAAAAATGTTGACATATTTAACAGGTAGGGAAGTGTCGTCATCCCTTACATTGTTTATGATACTGACAGTACACCAAGTCAGAATGGATGGCCTTGAAGCAAGGGCAGCCAGAGGGTCAGCAGTGAAGAGGTACCAAAGTAATTCTGTGGATCCAACCTCATGTCACTTGACCTTTGGGATTTCACTGGTGAGATAACCTCTACAACACTACAAAATACTTGGTGCTCCATTATGACTTTGATGCACTGGCCAAAGTTAGTAAGCAGCTACCTCTACAAGAAGTTTACCCAAGGTTGGAAAACTCTCATGTACAATTTGAAAGTATGACAACACACAACGTTATAAATTTTCAATAGCATAGGGCCTTTAAAGTAAAGGTCAACTGATGCACTAATCTCAGATTATGAGTTACTACTTCTACTAGGAGTTACCTCTTCTAGGATTGTTGTCATGTGCAATCTGAAACTACGATGACACACAATGTCATGAACGTCCAACAGCTTGGGCTTTTTATTAAGTATGGTCTGCCTGTCAACAGTTTACGACATGCACGAACCTTACAACTAAGTGCCAAAAGGTAGTATGTAAAATCTAAATACTGCAAATTAGAAGCAACAACAAATGAAACAAAACTTCACTTAAAAGAACTGTTACATTATTTTTATATTACTGTTACATTATCAGTCAAAACCTTGCAAAATGGACAGCAACCGTTTTCCTACTTTTTTTTTCTGAGGGGACAGGGGGAGGTAAGCCTTGGCATCTGTCTGGTTTCAACAACCTAACAAATGTAATGGGTAAGCCGACAAACACTCACTGGCTTGTGGAAGTTCTTCGAAATGCATCGTAAAGTTGAGTACCCCATTGATGTGGTCCGTCGGATGTCGTTTACCGAGAGGATACGAAACTGTGTGTTCTCTGAAGATAGGGGGTGAAAAAAGACAAAAGAAACTGTCTACAAGCTCAGACATCTGTAAAACAGAAAATGCATAGTTTGATTATTTCAGTGAATACTGTGGAATAGTGTGAATCATAATACAATTGTCGTCACGCTTCCGTTGTACATAGCAGCAAAACAACTTAAAGTGAGATTGATAGTCAACACCCGCATGAACTAGTTGGCAAGTCTATGATGGAAAAGTGGTCTGGTCAGAATACGATCTATTTGGCCTGCACTTAACTAGTTTTTTTTTTCTTCTGTTGTTTGCCTTTTTGAGTAGAGTAATTTTGACTTAGACCCAAAGTTTGTGGGAGTCCTGTGCTGTGTTATTACGACTGTGGGTCTTGACTCGCTGATGCAGGGTAGATGATTCATTCAGTTTTGTAATTCAAAACCTTTTAGGACAAAAATGAAATGCCTTCTGCAACATTTTTGAGATGAAAAATGTAACCCTTTTGTTGAAGACTTAGCAAAGTGTCCTCTAAATAACCCCAAAAGGCTCACCTCTGTTTCCTCTGTTTCGATGACTACTTTGCCTTATCCTCCCTCAACCATCGAGAGCTAAATAACTATCACATCTCCATTTACGTTAGTAATAACACAACCGGTGACCTCTGACCTTTAACACTTTTGGCCAGTTGCCAGTGTCCCATTCCACCACATCAAGTGAGGAGTAAACTCGAGAACATTTTGTTCAACTTCCTCTTGCTTGTAGACCGCAGTAAACAGTCTCCCCGTGAAGCACGGATTTCAAAGCTTCCAGGCAGAATTGTTGCACAACCATCGATCATGCTGGATTTTTCAGCACATACGATACCTCAAATTAAACGACTCACCCTAAAGCTACCTTCTCTAAAAGCCTCTGTATCGGAACAGACACTCTCCCCAGGAACCTGCTGATTATTGGCCTAGATTTGGCAAACTTGTCCTTGACTTCTAACTCGAGGACATCTGTTGGCGTAACCGTGAACTGGAACTCCTGGAGGGGGGATACAAACAGAAAAGGAATTTGTTGAAACTTTGAAGTCATTTTTTTGAACATGAGGATGTCATGTGTGACTGAAACATCAAAGAGATGGGTCGACTCACATAGGATTTTAACCGCAGGAGACTCCAATGAGGTCTCGATATAGCCCCATCACTTGCAGTAATGGGGTTAACTTCACCACAAATTACCACGCCAAAAGGATGTCGATGATCATAGACACTGTAAAACCACTCAATACTGCTTTGCCAATTTTTCATCGCGTAAAAAGCAAGCGGCAATTATTTCAACAGGCTACATGATTTTAAAGAGACTACAATGTTTCATAAAAATTTTCCACACTGAGGTCATACAGTGCGCCTTTCTTAAGACAACCAGATGACAAGGATAGATTTGCACATCAAAATGTTTTTCTCTCTCATGTGCCCCATTTAATAATTACAAGAACGATAAGCAAATCCGCCATTCTGGGCCTGGCCAAAAAATAGCGCACCCGTTCGGAGATTCAACTTTTGAAGATGGTGTAGGTGTCTCAAAAATGTGTGCCACATCTCAGGAGTCCACCCATGATTATTATGATGAGTCATGGGTAATCCGACACCGTCCACGAACAGGGTGTGGACAACCGTAATGTGTTTCTGCTGTTTACTTCCAAACATTGCACTTGCACAATAATTGGCAAATAACATTAACTAACGACCTCTAATTGTCTTTTAATAGACAATCACAGATTCTGTCAGTGGGAGAAAATGAGATTTTTCTCCTGCCCCCTTTCCAGTATAATGGGGGCTAAAATCGTCCTTCCCTTTTTTTCTTTCCATAAAACTAAAAAAATTTCAATTACATTGGTTTGTTACATGTAGGAGGAAACGTCGCAGCAACGTTTTAACTTAAAATGAATGGTGTTTATGATCCTTCAATTTACACTTTACACATGACTTGAAGCAAACTTTTGTCTCCCTCACCTACTTGTTACTGTCTAAATGGACAGCATTAACTTGGCAGGATGGCTTAACAGTACTTAATAAATATCCATCAGTCCCTCCCCACCAGTTTGAGTCTCTGGCATAATCCCTGACAATATACTGTAATTATCTACTAAACAGTCACTATCGATGCAAGCAGGCTGCATCTACAGACAGTAATGTACTTTAGTGTCTGAACAAGTGCAAAAGAAGAGTATGCTGTATGCATGTGTGTGTTTGCCTGTCACTCACGCATCTGAGACATATTGTACACACAGCGAGTAAAACCAAAAGTAGAACGAATAGCACCTGTTTACGACCAATGTACCTGTACCGAGTCGCTTGAATAATTAATCATACGCACCTGTGAATGTGGCAAGATTTGTCTGTGTCAGCGGTACAGTATGAACTTTTTCCTGAAGAGACTTCAGGGAAATGATATATGTGTTATTCCTAGAAACCAACAAAATTTGTTTTTGACTAAGCTGAGCCGACCACAAAACCTCAGTACGTGATTCTGAGCAGCAAAGTTTTGACAGCAGTGTTTTGAGGAACATGTAACCTAAAATACAAAATCTTGCTTTCCACTCATGTGGCTTCTCTAAAAGTACACCGGACACGCAAGGGAAAGTTATCTGTACTAGTCTTCTGTATGATAAATACAAGTAGGTCGCATTACACAAGAGGACGGCTCTTAACTTGAAAGCCATTGATTTAATTACAGTGCCGGCAGTACGCACGTGTCAGACTGAACGATCTCAAACGTCACCCATGCTCTGTCGACTGTGTAGGGTTTTCCTCTGCAGGGTATGCCGTATCCTAACTCATAGCAAATGGTAATTGGTAACAGCAGAGTGTAGGCTACACCAGGCAACATGCCTTGGCAATGGAGGGTGACTGTGTCTTGCTCTGAGGCTAGTGGTGATGTGGCCAAACATATGATGGGTATGGGCTGACAACTTTAATTATTTATCCCTTGCTTGTCATTGGTTGCATCATCAGAATCCAACACTACTTTCAGTTTCAACTTTCTTTAAAAACTGATTCATAAATTTATTCCGTTCATCGATCCTATCCCATTCAATCCATCCATTCACCCATTCATCCATCTGATAATGAATTCCAGGGAGAGGTATACTGACAGAGAGATATTGTAGCAGCTGGAGAAATGATAAATCAGTCCTAAAGTGAAGCAAAGTGATGCATTTACATGTGAATAAAATATGAATAATTCTGTGCCTATTTGTTTCTCAAGGAAGTTTAATGGTTCTCAAAACAAAATTAAAAAGTGATTTATTTGTTTGGAAAATGTCTACAGCTTTTGCTACATTGATGCATGTTTACAGCTCATCTAACACTCATTATATAAACAAGTTCTGCTAATTGTAGTGTGGTTACGACAGATGTATTCAGCATCCTCAAAATATAGCTCTTTTCTCTTATCATCTCGTCCCTATACGAAGTATACAGAGAGGAGATATTATACTTTACTGAGCGGTTAAGTCCCCGAAAAATTACACTTAAATGGTAGCCCACCAATACATCCCTAGTGGAATTAAACCAAAACTTGATGGTTCAGTAGTCCTTATGTAAAGTTTCCCATGGTATACAAATGACATGGACCGAGATTACCCACTGGGGTTGGGGGGGAGAAAGGGGGTCAAAGTGTGTGAGAGTGCAAAAGAAGGTATGTCACAATCTCCCCCTAGATAGTGAATTGGATGAACCTCATACTTGGTGAGTAGGTGCCCGGGTATCTAGTAAGGTGTCCGCCAGACTGATGTCATAGGTGAAAGGTCAAGGATCACAAAAATCAAAACACATTTTTAGCAATATCTCTATGTGCCAATATCCTAGGATGATGAAACTACCATAAATGGATAGTAAATTTTTTTTGAAAGAAAGACATTTTTAAAGACATTTTTTTAAAATACTGATGACATCATTATGTCTGCCTGCTTTTGGCAAGGAATCAAAAAGGTGTGTTATGATCTTCTCCTAGACAGTAAGTTAGATAAAATTCAATCTCAGTAGGCAGGTGCCTGGGCATGAAGTGCAGTGTCCACCAGACTAATGACATCATAGATTATAGGTCAAAGGTCACAAAAACCGAAAACACATTTTTGGCATTATCTCAATGTGCAAATCTCCTAGCATCATAAACTACTGTACCATGTATGGACAGTAGATAATACAAGATTTATTTTTTAAACATTGACAATATCACAAGGTCAAAGGCAATGTGATTAAATGTGAAATCCTTTAGAAAGTGTGTCACAGTCCCCCTCTAGATGGTAAGTTGGATGAAAAGGTCATGATTACTGTAACGTGATTACATCTGGTAGCCATGTCATTGCCCCTACATGTGCTGATAATACCTTCACTCAGTGTATGTTTACAACGTATATCACTGCAGAAGAGTTCAAGACCTTGAGATGTTTAAGCACTGTGAAGAAAATACTGAGCCAAAGGATCCACAGTGCCAATACGAGGAATACTCTGACGCTCTCCCGTTTTCTGGGAATACTTCTGGCGAACGCTCCATTTCAAGTCACATGTGTACGCGCATCCGGGTATTCGTAGTGCTCAATGCTTACGCGGTGTGCTGCAGCACTAGACTTAGGATCATTAAGTAACTTGAATATTCAGAACTCCTATCCACAAGGAGCAATCTGAATCACTGATGGAAGTAATGTACAGCTCAGCGTACTTTGGGAGAATGGGCATACAAAACGACATGGATGAGACTTGCTTCACCATGGACTGCCTACTTGTTTATTGTTTGGAATTAGTGTTTTTAACCCGGGAACCCTGGGTACCGGAATGGCATTTTATTACCCAAATCCAAACTTGCTACATGATTCCTTCATAAGGTGAAAATGACCTAATGGATGTGGGAAAACACTGTGTCAGATTGCCAAATTTCAACTACCGTAGACAGCAAAAAGCTCAAAATGGAATTTTCTTTCTTCTTTTTTTTTTCTCAAGGAAATAGATGGTACTATTCATGAGAAGGTGTAGGCAAGTGTGCAGTATATGTAGTTTACTAGGAAGACTGATGTACTTTACTGTGAAAAAGCAACGTGAACAATAAAGTAGCCACTTTGGTCGGGAACCTGGGTAACCTGACAGGTAAGAGAAAAATTACCAAAATTCCTAGTTTTAGGAATCGATGAAAACACTCATTTTGAATGATGAGCTTAGTCAAACTGATGCATAAGTAAGCAGAGGGTAAGTGTATGTCTACCATGTGAATTGAGAATATCAACATACCAAGTCATTGCCGGATGAGCCGGACAAAAATCCCCTTCAACATCGACCACGTTCTTTAAAAAAAGAGAGCCTCATTTGGTCACTAAACAATTACAGCGTACATGCTACTTTAAGTATACGTATGCTTCTCTCATAATGACAGCACACTCTCAAACAGCCTCATGATTTTGAGGTTTATTTTTTTCTACTTGATGAATAAATTTTAACAAGCAAAATAAACACGAATTCCCAGACGCATATACCACACTTCCAGATCAATACATTCTATCTAGGTATTCCCATATGAACAGCCTCATTTGCATGTTAATAAACCCTTCAGGTCACATTTTGTTATGCTAATTAACAGGAGATTAACCGGCCTGTTTGCAAGGAGACATGCACAACCACTCAATGCCTATGCTGCAGATTTAACCCATCCGGGGAAAAAGCAGATGCAATACATTCCGGCATACATTAATGTCACAGAATGTTGTAATAATATTCAGACAGCTGATCCAACAGGGCAAGAACAATACTGCAGACTCAAAATAGAAATGATACATAAATGTTTCAAATTGTTTACAAAGTGCAAGGAATAACCCAAAGAGCAGTATGTGGGTAATCCCCCCTACGGTGAATGGCTTACGATGATATTACTAAATATTGCAATTTTAACGCAATTTTGGGTATGAAACGCTATGCATGCACTGAGTACCGAGACTGACGATGAATTCGGATCCAAAGTTTCACTAACGTACATCGCACAAGTCACAAAATTCAGACTGTGTGCTTACCGTGCATCAGAAGACTTCATTGTCATGCACGGTCTAATTCAAACGCTCGAAAGAAAATGTCATATTATGACTCCCCAACAAACCAACAACTTCAATGGAACTTTTGTTGGGGGGAGGAACCGTATTACTGACTAACAACTTTGGGATGCAGGTACCCAGTCTGGATTTTGGTCCTGGGGGACAACACTGTGAAATGGAGGAAACATTTAATATCTACAACACTCTCATGGCAAAAAGTGATGTTGCTTTTACGAAAGTATTTGGTGAGAGCGCCACAAATACTGCTACTATATATAGTTTGTAAAAGTTTGTTAGATAGTAAGAAGTGTAGTGAGTGTATGGCGACTAACACGTAAGTGTGGAAACAAGTCAAATCTGTACACGGCAGACAAACTTAAGTGTCACAGGCATCAAGTGTTGGTGTGTCTACTTGGGCATACATGTACCTATGAGTACAAAATACAATTGGACAGAAACTTTCGCATTTGAAATTTTTTTTGTTTTTTTTTGGTTACAATGTTTTGCAAAAGCAACTAACGCTACAAAAGCATCACAAGCTGGTAGCAAATCCTTCACTTTTCGTTTACGTTTCTTGGGACAGCTCCCGAGGTACCTACCTCCCTGGTCCACACAGGCATGCATGTGTTGCCCCTCACTGAGGTCCTCTGGTGCTGCTCCCCGATCATGTGCCGGCTCTGGAAACGTCTGGACTTCCTCTTCTTCCCCGGGTGAACCGACATTTTAACGTAGGGGTCCGGGTTGAAGAACATACCCTTCTTCAAGCTCTCGGCTTTCATGGCTGTCAATAAGGACAGAAGTAAAGGATAAAATTACATAGATGGACCTTTGAACAGGAAACTCTTCCTAGAAATGGAGTAGCCTTGAAAGATATCGAATGTCTTCCTCCAAAGAAGACAAAGGTGGGGGGAGTGAGCACATCCTACGCAATGCCTGTTGTGAGAACAAAGAAAGGAAGGAAAAAGACAACAGCCAAGATATCTTGAAGAGTAGAGAGAGGGTTAAAAAAAAAAGCTGGAAAGTAAAAGGTCAAAGGATATCACTTCTAGGTAAAGTAAAACATAAGTCATTTTAGTATAACTTTGAATGCTGCTGTAACCGTTTGATAAAACACTTCTCTCATGTCAACTGTTCTTCCAAAATTCAGACTTAATTTTAGGAAATCTCTCAGTGAGGGGAAGAAAAAAAAAAAGACTACGTTGCAGCAGAAGAAAGAAGCCAAGAGCAAAGAACCTTTCCAAAGACACTTTTACCTGATACATTATTCTGGATCTACCACTTTGAAAGAGGATTCACACTTTTGAAGTTAAGACAGGAGGTACAGTGTAGATGTATACAAATAGACATACAGTACTGCATATACAGTATCATCATAGAGAGCAAAGTTTCACTTGGAGTTTGCGAATGTTGAGAAAGGTAAGTGAGATGTGAACATCATTTAAAGCTGTGAAATCCCCACAACTCTCTGGTGTGGGTTTTCATGAATGACTTTACTTTTACACCTTGCTTACTTAAGCATCAGTTTGACTTAGCTCAAAATGCCACTGAAAACATTTCTGACACAGCGCACTCTAGACGCAGGCTAGTCCTCGTCTGGCTTTCGCATTGGCCGTGTTTCAACTCTCTAAAACTGGAAGATGGGCAAAACTGTGAAATGGCTACCATTTATGTCAAACAGCAACTCAAGAGCACACCAAGCCAAAACAGTTGCCAAGACTTTTAGCATGGAACAATGAAGTGGAACTGTTTTGTTAAGACAGGTACTTAAAGACAAAACTAAACTTACTGATCATAAAGCAACTAATGTCTGGAAAAGCTACATCTACTGTTCCATGCGAATGCATTCCCCACGACTCACTGGTATGCATATTCACCAGTGACTACACTTACCACTTGCTTCACTAATGAATTAAGTTTGACCTTGCTCAAATTGCATTCGAAATCAATTCTGACACAGCGCTCTCTAAGCCTAGGCTCGCCCTTGTTTGTCTTCTGCTCAGGCTGAAGCAATGTGTTCTTTTAAAGTGCTCTGGAGATTCCACTCTAGTGACACCCTGTTAAACATAAATCTTTAACTTTCTTATATTTCTTCACTGTTAGATTTTGTTATTATTCTGTACTTTGTAAAAATTTCATTTTCCCCTCATTCCTTGGAGTATTACAAGTGAATGTTTTACATTTTGTTAGTTCAATGAGGGTACACCAGGTACTGTAGCCTATCATATTGTTGGGCTATTGCCTGTAGCCTTTCCATGAACAGGAGGCAAAAGACTGGGAGGTTTTCACAAACACATTGAAGCACTCCAAAGCGAAACCCAAACTAG
>VJOZ01015922.1:0-14709 GCA_009801055.1 Stichopus horrens | reverse complement strand
AGCCCATACCATATATTAAACCATAAATTAGCAGAGTGCCATGTTTTCCATGCCAAAATTCCCTCCAACAGACAGATAGCCCGCACAACGGACGTGTATTACTCATGCACCAGCTCTGATACATCATACCAGCAGGCGGAAACCCTGCTTGGAAGGTTATCAAGGGCATAGCAAAAGGCTACTATTATACGATATGCAGGCCTAAGTCGATAAGAAGACTGCGTGCGTCGGCTGTCCGTGTTGTTGTGGATTGTTGAGCGTAAACGAACTGTGAATCTGTGACGTAGATGCGTTGAACTCAAAGGGTGGTAGGGAACTTACAGTACATCAACATGGCACACATAGAAAATAGCTTTAATCATCGTGAAACCATTCGATCTCATCATTACATGTCTGCTAAAGCTTTATCTCTCCAAAACATAATGTATTTGATGAGTAACGGGAAATGTATCATTTGAATTTTGAAAAATTATTGTTGAGCAACAAATAACAAGATTTCTATCTGTGAGAAGGGTATTTCTCGAAAGGAAAACTCCTGTCCTTCTCTGTATGTTGAATGATCTATATTCTATATCCACAAAACATTGGTTTTTAACTATTGTGGCAGCAACCCTTTTACACATAGCCGCACCGTGTTTCACATGGTTTCCGGACCAAACAGTCATTCTGAAAATAGATACTGAGTGGAAGTTAGGCATTACCACATAAGGTCAAAAACATTTCACAAAGGTGCTTCTGACGTCATTCGCAACACCTGAGCTGGAAGACTACTTACACCAAGAAGGTTCTACAACCTCCTTGGTTACACGGTAGATATTGTGCAATCAAGGAGGTTCTTCCATGTTTAGTGTCTTCAACTGTCCAAGTGGCCTCACGTGGGGCAAAAGTTCGCGTGGTTGGAACAGATTTCTCCGAAATCAGTTTGTAGCCGGGATTTAATATCACCCATGGGCACGCAAAGCGAAACATACGTATCAGGCGGTGTGTATGGCTTAAGTTTATAATCATGAGATACGGTAGGATAACGCGACAGCGTAGCTTCGTAGCGTCTTAGGGGCTTTTTCGTCCCGAGTGGCTGCTGCAGCGCTAAGCTGTACGAGAAAAAAAAACAGTCATCCGCCATGTTAACGACGACCGACGACGACGCCATGTTAGTGACGATGACACAGTTATGTTTTGCTCCTCGACGAAAATATCACGTACGCCACCATCCATTTCTTTATGTCTTTTACTTCGATAAACCAATAATTTTTTTTTGTTCAATTCTATTCCGACTGGCATGTAAGCTCACTGCAACGATTAAACTACATAAGTGAAATACACAGGCCTGTTAAAAGAATAACAGCAAATCAATAACGAGTACTGAAAAACAATCGACACATACGTAGGAAAACAGTCACATGAAAGAGACGCAAACATGTCAATCAAAATAATTGAGAAATGCTAGGGTCTATTTGTTTCTCATCAGTCGAAAATAAATCTCGGATCAAGTTTAATCGAAAGGAATTCACCCGGAGGCATAGTTCGCTGTAACACTCAAAGAAGAATATTTGGTGGTTCTTCGAATGGCTTTTCCATAACCTACTTTTATTTTCCTTTCTTCCTCCCATTGAGCCATACAATGACTAGAAACTTGAACGATGAATATAGAAACTGCAATGAGCCTGTGGTGAACCCAATTCTCGATCGACGGAAAGCATTTAAAATTTACCGAATCGTACATTCAAATTTAAAACGACTGCAGTTTTTGTTGATAAAAGGATCATTTGCCCGTTTCAGTCTCTTTCTTATAATGCCCGTAGCCTATATAGTTTACTTGAAGGAGAACCGCACAGCAAATTTAAATGAATATTCCAGTGACACTTTTAAGAGGTTCTGAAATGAGCAACCATAACTTTTTTCATTGCATCCACGTCAAATCTCGCACCAGTATCTTGTTCATAACCGTTTGAGACAAGGTAGTTTCATGTCGGAAGGAGTTCCATGTGTCTCAATGTAACAAAATGTCACGTGATATCTACGAATTAACGCAGCAAGTCGTTTTTGCTCTTGGAAATCAAAAAAGATGATTTAACTCGAAATGCCAAACTTAGATCACGTGTCTTAGGCCTACACTATCACACTGTATCTTCCCGTCAGTCACGATAAACGACATAACATCAAGGAACATCACAGTACTTAGTAGTGTCTGTATAATATGACAGTGTTTTCAGTATTACAATGTGTAGCACCACTGTGAGTGACATGGGTACTCTTTTCCCAAAAGACAACATGTTATTGAGATCTGGTTTTCACCAATAAAGAGATACAAATTTCCCTCATCTTCATGAAATTTCTATCTTCTTCAGAGGCCAATTACATTGTAATGTTTTCCTCACAACTGCTTATCTTCCTATGCACTGCATTATGTATGAACCCCAATGCTAGTGACCTACCACGCGTTAGGCCACGAGCGCACACTACGAAATATTATCACCGTCACAAAAAGTGATTTATAATGCCCTATATAATTACTGTCTTGCACCACCATTTTGGACTAACGAATAAATTCCAACGGCGGCCTGCAATAAACATTGCGGAAATAACTTGAGGTAAATATGGCGTGAAGTGGAAACTTGGTGATGTTACTTTGGGTAATGAGCCGCTATAACTTGCCGACCCTTGCTTGCTAGGTTACCCGCTCTTTGTAACCGTCTGGAAGATCTTCCTAATGGAAAGAACGTTCTCTACAAATATTCAGTTTTTTTTACGCAGTTACCCTACAACTTTAACACGATAGGCATGTCTTTTATTAATTTGCAGAACGACTCACTTCAGTTTCAAAGAGCAGAATTTAGACAAATCGAAGTTGATAAAATTGACGCCTAGTTTCGGTCGTATGGCAAGCCATTTTTGTATTTATTCTAGAATTAGAGATATTTTCAAGCAATTGAAGACATCATTTCATTAATTAAAGGTATCTTTAAAGAATCTAAGATAATTGTAAGTCGAAGTAATTTAGACATCTTTAAATGAATTATAAATATATCTCTAAATCAATTGAAGATACCCTAAAACGAATTGCAGATATCTTTAAAGGGATTAAAGATATTATAAATTGCTTTAAGATATATTTAAGTGAATGGAAGTTATCTTTTATTTCTTAAAATATATCTTTAATAGGAATTAAAGATATACTTAGTGATATAATGTAATAAAATATATTTATAATCCGAATTAGAGATATCTTTAGATGAATTGTAAATATTTTAAAATTATTTCAAGATATCATTAGGCGAATAAAATATGTCTTGAATTGAGTCAAAAGGTATCTTTAAAAGCTTCAAAGATATGTGTCTNNTATCTTCAAATAATTAAAGGTATCAGTAATTATTTTAAGATACCCTTAATTATTTAGAGCTATCTTTAATCTTAAAATAAGCACTGAAACGGGTTGTCATACGCATACGGTCGTCTTCTTGCAATGGCTTTCTTTTGAAAGTGACTAAGGCAGTTGTAAGGAAGTGCATTTGTACTCGCCCAGTATTCCTGAAAGACATGGATAAATATGAATTCTACAAAACTATGAGTTAAAGCTGCCTTAGTGGTCTGAATATAGCCTATTTAAAAAGGATGTTTTACTTCGTAGACCCAGCATACAGCGTTTCCAATGCGTTATCAGAATCGCTGTTTTCCTGTACATGTAAGGAGCACATCCAGTGTAGAAAGCAAATTGTGTTTGGGTGTCAGGGTCTCTACCACACTTGATCTTCCTGACACGCACTTTCTTATGGAAGATAGTCTAGCTGTACAAAGTACATAGCTGGTGCATTCCAATTCGTTCTAGACGTGTGTACTATACTATCTGCCGTCGGACCGAAACGTAATGACCGCCAAATTTAGGTCAAGGCGAGTCATAATTTAACACCATGGTATGCGAAGGCGGGAAACAAAGATATATAAACGGAGACCATAGATATATATAAACGGTGATGCTGTCACATCAATTTTACAAGTAGCAGATACAGTCACAAGAGTCAACGTTGTATCGTTACATATTTTATATATCAAATAGACTAAATGTGATTGTGGGCTTTCTGTGGCTTTTATACTCGGTAAAAGCAATTGTGCCGTAACAGCCACAACTGGGGTGTTGCAACTAGCGCTCGAACGCAAAATAAAGTGTAAACCTTATTTGGATTGGATGTGTTCTTATTGAAATGGAGATAATTGCTGTAGATGTTAAAGGTATCTACACTTTCTGAAGTAATCGTGTTAAAGTGAAGCATAAAATGTACTTCCCATTATGTACCTATATGCAGACTACAGGGGATACCGCCATCATGCTCTTAAATAACATTTTATACCCGTGAAGCAACTTTCTCCGAACAGCTTTTGTGATTAATTCAACGTGTACTAATTTTACTGCGAACTGAATGTTTTTGAATGGCGCTAATAAGTCAAACATCAATGTTTTGATTGTTTTGTTTTTAAGATTTCAGTTGTTTTTATTTTAGATCATTTTTCGTGGTTTGCCAGACAGTAGTAATGGTCATGTGAACAAGTAATGATAAGGGAAATTAGTGATAGTAATCTTCAGCCGATAACTTTATAAATCAATGCAAACTATCAAAATTCTGTCATATGACTGATTAATACTCTCATATGGCAGTGTCCTATCCAAATCTTGGTGCTTATCACCATTTTCATCCTGCTTTTCCTGTGTTTTATATGCTGAATAATACTTCTTCATCTCGCAATAATGTAGTTTTTAACTGCAAGTTAATCATTTGGAGTAGATCTTTTCACCCTCAGAACTACTTCCGAACCCGCGACTATCAAACACGTTTTCGGCAACATCCATCCACTTTACAAATAGTTAACGATGACCTTTTGATAGCAGCTATATATAAACCTAATCTGGATTACGAACAAATCCTCGCTATCAACACTAAAGGGTCACTGTGTTTTTCACCAGTCATGTGTTTGTGTCGTGACGTCATGTATGAGCCTTCTGTGCTTTAAAGTAGACCCTTTCTGGGTATACACTGCCGCTGGTTAGACCTATTTCTGCCAATGGCTAAAACTGTTCGACAGACTCCGCTAAACGTATTCAGTAGTGCTCTGCAGCTTGTACTCAACTTACGGAAAAGACAAGGCGTCTCGCTGAATTTGTACCAGCTACAAAATTTTAAGAATTATATATAAAAAAGATTGAAATAGTCCTGGGATCTTGAGTGGGAAATGCGCTCTCCATGCCTATAGGCCTAGCATGTATGTATGTAAGTACTGGATGCTCAGCCTACATGTTTTATTTAAAGGGAATTGTATGAAATACTCTGGAGAAGAGTGGGTGGTCGGTCGAATCAGAAGGGAGGATCATTTGCTATGATCAGAGACCTGGTATGAAAACGTGTCATATCATTTTACATTAATGTAAATCAGACTTAAAGAGACAAAACACATCAGACCACCCATTGTGATAAACACGTCGACCTTTCTTGACTGACGGAAAAAAGGAAGACGTTTTAGGAATTAGACAAAACTGAAAAGAAGAGACAAGCAAGGTAATATTTCAGATTATTAACGGCTGTCTTCCCCAAACCGGTTTTGATTGTTAACGTTGATTGATCACGAATGAGATTGGAGCAATAAAAAGACAGAATGATTGAGAAAAGGGGAATATTTTGAACGTCTAAACTGTCACAGTCTAGTATAGGGCATGCGAGGCGAGTGTTAACTTGTTTTGAACATGTTTTATTTTCGGTACTTGATCATTATTTGATCATCAGCTACGCAAACTCAAGTACGATAGAAGAGGTAATCGGACAGCAAATCTATAATCACTTAACAGCCGAGTAAATGCGCATTCAGTCGGGATAAGAGTCTCGGATAACCTAACGGTAACCTACACGTAATGGTCCACATTGATTTAATGCAATAACTGTTCTACGTCAATCTTATCATCCCATTAATATTAATTTTATGTTTGCTTTGGTTTCTTTGCAGATTATTTTCTTAGTCGGGAAAGATACGCAAGGTTTTATTGGTTTAATATAAGTGACCTTGAGGGCCGAAGTCCCAAAAACGTAGCTGAGGCCAACTTACGCTTATATCAGATAAGCAACCCCAGACAGACGATGGAACAGGTCATCTCCGTTTATAAGCTGGTCAAAAAGAGGAACGAGTATGTCACCAAACACGTATTCACTAAGTCCTTTGATCCCCAACATGAAGGTCCGGTTACCATTGACGTCACTGAAGTAGTACATGCTTGGCTTAGAGACCCAGGTGAGTGAGAAATGTGAAGGAACCCTTTTAACGTATTCTGCTTCATTAGGCCCTACCACAAAATTTGACATAAAGCAAGACACCCAAAGCAAACATATGTAAGGCCCAATACAGAAAGTTACTCATTTAAGTGGAGCCAAGAGGAATAAAAAGTCACTATCGCCGTACAGCAAAATTACATCATGTGTTTTCTCAAACCTACACTGAGGAATTCAAAACATGTGAAACAAAATAATCTATGCCAAGAATACAATTTTCTTGATGAAATATTACTACCCATACTAATTTGTTTGACTTTTCGTCCAAGAATGAGTACTCTCATAAATGAAACTAGAACAAATGAGAAAGATTGCTCTGTTATAACCACAGGCGTCGCCAGACTTTTCATTTCGGGGGCACTTGGGGGTACTATGATTGTGCTAGGGGAACTACACATGGCGTCGGCGGTGCCTCCGAGGGCGAAGTGCAAGGCCCATAAGGGATGGGGCACAGACTTCCACGGGCTTGCATTAGACTCCTGGTGGGACCCAGGGGCGACGTCCTGGTGGGGCCCAGGGGACAAAATCCCGGAAGCCCCTAGGTTTTACGACATTGGTGATGTGTTAAAGTCATCATTTTGGGGTCATTCTATTGTCTATAAACACAGCTGGATAACTGCAAGTAGATGGACAAAGTCCCTGCGGTAAACAAGGGGGCAAAACCTCAGAGGCTCATGGATGTTATGGTATATACCATGTATTTAAATCATCATTTGAAAGGTAATGCTATAGACTAAACACAAGTCTAAAATGAAAGGAGAATACCCTCAAGTATGCCTAAACACAGGTTTAAACCCAATTTGGATTAGGGCCTACTTCAAGTCCATGGACAAAGCTCCCAGGTGTTACAGTACTTGTAATGTATTAAATTCATCATTTGAAGGATAGTGCTGTGGTCTAAACATAGGTCTAAAATCACAATTGGATAGCTTCAAGTAGGCCTATGCCTAAAACAAGTTTAAAATTTAAGTTGCTCTAGTCCAGGAGCAAAGTCCCTGAGGGGATCTGGGGAGGGGAAGTCCCAGAAACCCCTGGGTGTGACTGTATTTGTGATGTATTAAAGTCATCATTTAAAGAATTGTATTGATTACGCACAAACCTAAAATTAAAGGAGGATTGCTTCTGAAAACGATTCTCTGACTACAGGAAATATACATTTCGGTCAAATTCCAAATCCCAGTTGAGGGAGCACACGGAACACGTGTACCCCTCCCCCCTTTCTTGACGACACCCACTGGTTACACTAGACATTGTTTAGTTACGATTTTAGCCTTTTCGCATTTTCACAAGTAATCCTTCTTCATACATCACAATGACCTCAGTTTCTGGTCAACAGAAACATGAACAGGACGTGTCTAAGTCACTCAAACATTACACATAATGAATCAAACTTTGGATGTGACGGTGTGATTACGTATGCTACCGGTACATTCCAGGAACGAAAAATGAAACCTTTAACTACAAATGAGACACATATACCCAGAAGTGTACAACAGAACACAAAACGAATGTGCAACATGTGTTAGGAGCACTTGTAGGTAATTTGCGACAAACCATGAAAATGGTGGCAGAGATCGTGAAATGGGTTTTCCTTATCAGCAGCCTAAACACATAAACAATCCCATCATCGTCAATTTGAAATAAAGTTGTCTGACATTGTCAGAGGTAGAAAGACTGACTGATCTTCAGATGTTCACTGACGGGTGACAGGTTAAACCAGAGGTCAGAAGTTTATAGATCTGAGCCCCCAATAACTGCGGTCGTTACTCATGCCCGCAGAGGAAAAATGCTTATAAAAATGACAATAGTGACGTCACGAAAAACTCATTGCGTGCATCTCGGACTCCCAGAGTACATTTGAACTCTAAAGTTACTCTAGTTGACGAGATACTTAGGTGTATTCAAATCCGTTATTACATTCAAAACTACTGCGTCTTTATGCTATCACACATGTTGTGCAGTAATGAGGAGACTTTCTCACACAGAGGGTTGAAATCCTTTGTCGCACAGGGTCAAAGGAAAACGAAGGGCATATCTTTATCTGTCTTTCGATCTGTCTGTCCGTTCGTCTATGTCTGTTAATCGAGCCGTATATGTGTCCATCAATATTTGTAACAACGCTCAATCGTGATGATTCTTGTCCAAATTGTTTATCAGGTAAGGGACGTATATATTGTGGTACTGTTGGTGTGTGCGTGCATGACGGCGGCGTGTGTGGACCCTTGAGTGCACTTTGCAGATTAGAGGAGTCTTCCAAATTTATACACATATAAGAGGAGCAATTGTCGGAGCATTCCCTTTGCTAAAATTCTGCAGCATTGTCTATTTTGCTTATTTTTAATTTTTCTTATTTATCATTCATCAGATTCAAACCATGGATTTGAGGTCAATGTCGAGTGTGGTGCATTTCTCCCCGCACACCCATGGAACAATTTAGAGATTGAATTTGCAGGTAAGTACCGGTGCATTTGCTCAGTTCACAATTTTGGAACCAAGGTGTGAGGGTAAAACACGACTAAACCATGTTGACCATGTTGATGATTCAGATACTCAGAGTTCAAAAGCTGCTGACCTTTGATGACAACTATATTCTCGTTATTTCGTCTTCTGATATAGATCCGAGGGGCTCCTACACCGAATCATTTAAAAGAGGCGATATAACAAGACGAAACCATCACCCGCCCGACAAACATCCAAAGTTAATTGTGATGCTCTCCGGAGACTCCTCAACGTTGTTGTCAACTGAAGGTCATTCGCGTCAGAAGAGGGCGTTTTTCAACCGCCGGTGCGACGACAGCGTGGCTACCTGCTGCAAAAGAACGCTATATGTCAATTTTGAAGCAGATCTTGGTTGGACTTGGGTTAGGCAACCGAAGGGATTTTACCCGAACCTCTGTGCTGGAAATTGCCTTTACATCCGAGCTGACATTAATATGTACAATCAGCTGGTCAGATGGCAGAGGAGTACCAACCCAAACGCCTCGCCGTCCCCCTGTTGCACCCCGCTGTCTTTCAAACCCCTCACCGTTCTCTTCTACGAACGTGAAAAACCTAAGATCGTTACTTTGCAAGACGTAGTGGTCGACGGATGTGGTTGCAGGTAGACCCCGTGATTGGTGAATTCATATTATATTTAAGTTTAAAATGTATGCCGTCATGACTCGAGTTACTGTTGAACTTGACTTGATTTTGAAGCTGGCATGTATTCGAATCGATTTTCCTCGTAAATCATTACGCAATGACAGAAGAAGTGCGAGCACTTATTGTCTACGAATATATGTGTGAATAATATCAAATTTAAAAAAAGAGTTTCAATATTTGCTCACATATATTTGTGAAATTTATGTATCGAGCTTAAGTCATATGACGTTATGCTAACTACATCTGTTTTTCTATGACCAACCACGAACGTTTGGTCTGTCTAGATGAGATGCGTCTTAGATTCAAGTGGCATTAATGTACAAAACGGCTGGAGACTTGAGGTCACAGTTTCGACACCGCAACCACTGCGGTATTGAACCATGAACTGATTGGTGCTAACATATTTCGTGCCACTGTCGTAGTGTAAGGCACAGAAAAACATAGATATCTCCAGATGAATAGTCAGACGTGGTTTAGTATATGTGGTACTTTACGGATGTCTGAAAGGGACCCATGTTTATTGTCGGTGCATAAGTCTGGAAGTCACGTTACACGTAGGCCATTCTTCATGCAATCAATTTTTTTCCTTTTTTTAACAAATGAAACAGATGGAAAAATGACTAATTTCACAGGAAGGCAAACTTTGAAAAAAAAGGTGTTTCAAAGAAACATCGTATGTTTAATATCACAGCCTATATCCTACTGTGACACTAGCCCTTACGGATTACATAATTGACACAACTGCCAATACATCGGAATCTTTGGTTTTACAAAACCGAGCAATAGTCCAGCAATCAGACAAAGAAACGGACAATGATATGATGTACATTTTGGTCATTACATTGGAATATACCTTCACTTCAGATCATGTAGTCTTCTCCGTGATGACAAGTCTGATGTTGGTTACAAGCAAACAACGCCTATGAGCGGACAAAAAAATAAATAAAAGCAAAAACAAAGAAAAACAAGTGTCTGCTAGTTTTGATTCCCTTACTCAGCTGTGTGCTAATGGAATAATCTTGCTAAGAAGATTAATCCCAAAATTATTCCCTTATGCAATCATTTCAAAAAGGCCAGTATTTTGTAGTATATTTAGTTTTCTATCGCCGCGTTCCTGTACAAGATTGTCGCTTTGTTTCAAATTTTGTATTCTCTCCCATCGCAGTTCAATGCAGGGCGTTTCACATAAGACTATAAACCCGCATTAAATGATAAAAAATACGAATGTGACATTCAGTATCCATGATGTGTCGTTCCTGTCAATAGGGAATAAGCAATTACACGTTCTATATATTCATTTGTCTCCATAAGAACAAATCCCTTTAGACTTTGCAGTTATGCAAGTATTGAAACAGAAATTGTGAACCTGTGGCAAGTCCAGACCTGGAGCAGTTGAGAACCAGAAAAGTGTGCTCGCAACTGAATACATAACAGAGAGACAAAGAGAGTTTCGTGTTATTTTTCAATTTGAAATAATTCGGACACTCAGTTCAACTTTATTATATCTGTATTGTATCTAATTCAGAGAAGAAATAGAGAAAGAATCTGAAATCTATTTTTGTCAATACCGTTACCCCGTTAGGCTAATCAAGCCTGCATGTTAGTCTGATAGTCCTCGTTAGACATTCGTTAAAGTATGTAACAGATGAGACTTTCTGATCCTCAATAAACCATTCATATAAATTATAAACACTGGAAGGTCAAAGACAGCCATGACCAACCCCAAAGTGGAACGACCATGGATGGGAATTTTGAGCATTCATGGATCTAGACTTTCTCAACGAGAGTGTTTATTTGTGATATTTTATTTATTTATTCTTATTTTCATGTCAAACGATGCTTACAAGTGCGCCGTGCAGTTTGATGTTAATTTTATTATTCTCTTCTTCTTTTTTTTGCGAAAAATGAAATTTATTTTGATATCATGCATTTCTTTTTATATTCAGTTTTGCTCAGATTTGTGCAATGTGTTTTTTTTCTTTTAAAAGTCATCTTGAATTTTTTATCGTTTGTTCCATACAAGACTGTTGTGTATTCATCATTTTCCTCTCTTTTTTGTGTCAATATTTTGGAGTACTCCTTGCTGTAATTTTTACCAAGTGTCCTATTGTCAAAATTTATTCTTATTACCATCATTATTTTTATGTGTCACAGAAAATGTCGTATCGCTTCCGTTATTTGTTAACTCCGTCGTAAGCCTGATAGTAGTGTAGATTAAATATGTCAATTTCTAAATATGCTACAAAGCAAGACAAAAAAAAAGAAAGCTCGTTGAGCCTGTCTTTGTTCACGCAAGGCTATACTTTGGCTCGCTAGAAATATGAGATGGCAGATAAAATATCGTGATAACGATACTATCACTGAAACATACATTCATACTTTGTTTTTCATAGTATAAAACCCTTCTTTTTTTTATGAAGTCATGACTTCATTTTGTTTCTTTCGAATCCTGTTCTACATAGTGGTCCCCAATTTCGGAGATTTAGACAGAAATAACTTCCGGCGGATATGAACACAACTTAGAACCATACTCAAAACAGAGCTTGCACCCACAGACTCTCTGATCAAGTATACTTTGCGGTCCTCTTTAGTTACCGCTGAAAGAATGCGTAGGCCTATAATTATTCTAATATTCCTGCATATCGGTATTTGGTCTTTATTACTTCTAATACCG
Source organism: Stichopus horrens (assembly GCA_009801055.1). Classification (NCBI taxonomy): domain Eukaryota; kingdom Metazoa; phylum Echinodermata; class Holothuroidea; order Aspidochirotida; family Stichopodidae; genus Stichopus; species Stichopus horrens. The sequence continues at coordinate 2,586 of VJOZ01015922.1, read as the reverse complement.
TTTTCCTGGGTTTTTTATAGCTTAATGTCCTGGGTTGAAGCTGTCGACCAGACTGTTAACACTTAAATATCCCAGTATAAAGCTGTTGATTTCACTGTTTATGCTTAATTTAAACGTAAATAGTTGTCGATCGGAGTGAACATTCTCAATTTTCCCGTACATAGCTTTCGATCTAACTGTTCAACGATTAACATACCAGTATGTAGCTGTCACTTTAAATGATAATGCTTAATATCCCCTTTTATAGATTTCGATCTGAGTGATTATAACTTAATGTCCCCGTTTTTCGCCGTCGTATGATGTTTCGTTGTATACATGTCAGTTTGTCAAATCATTAACTTATAATTTTCTGAATAAACTATGCAAAGTTAAAATCTCCTGAATGACAAAACCCACCTCGTCTTTTCTCTTTAGTTGTTGTTATTTATTTTTTGGAGGGGTGGTTTTTTTNNCTCGCACAGAAAGGAACAGAAATGATGATAAATTGCAATTTGGGATACTTGACGCACTTGAGCCAAGGTGCACACAGAACCCATTTTTGTCCGGGGAAATCGCAAACTTAGGCACTGTGAACATTTCAAACATACACTGTGTAGTTTACACAAACCAGTTATCAATATGTATATTGCTGCTTGTCTCGCTGAGAACCTAAAGTTTTGCCGGAACTACAAACTCTTTCAACGAAAAGGAAAATATTAAAGGAATTATCGATTTCATAGAAGTCATTTGTCAAGTGTAAACAAAAATTCAATAGTCATCGTTTCGTTATGCATAAGTTGGATAAGCTTAGGTGTTGGACATTTTAAAACCAATCTGGGTGCACATTTCTGCTTCAGTGCAGCCTAGACACGTTAAAGTGGGCCTTTATTCGCTTTGTAGTTGTATTTGATATGACTGGAAGGCAGATTTCGTAGCATTACCACAATCCTGAATTCGCACGGAGGAATGTAGCTCCAAATTTTCCTTTTTGTCGAGGGCATATTGTTTTCAAATTGGAATAATAGCTTTATTGATATCGAAGGAGTCACAACTCGAATAACAACTTGAGGGTCTTGGCGCCTTAGAACGAGCGACTAATATAGGGGAGGGGGTGAACCCAATATTCTGGAAATTGATCGATTCTGCCTTATATCACAGACATCTTAGTGTTGCTCCTCTCGTCATTGGATTTGCTATATAAACTACGTGCACCATACCGAGAGCACTTTTTTATGTACATCCTTCAAACGAAAAACCTCTTCCACAATGATGCGTGAATCTACTGCACCACCGTTCATGCAAACGATGCGGCCATGAGAAGGATCCAGGATCTTATTATTTAATCCGGGTAATCCAACTCAGCTGTACCTGTGCCGTGCCTAGAGTGATGCCTTACTCAACTAGGGAGCAGCTCCATGCCGTACCACAGTGAGGTGTGAATGGTGAGTATAACAATGCAACTACAGTAGGTACACCTTGACGACGAAAGTTTTATTTTCAGACGTCTCTACACTCGACATCTGTGTATCTGAATTTTTGGCGGAACATGTTCTCATTTCATCTGTCAATGTTGCTATCTGCATGTAATGACGCCGCGGATGAAACGCCGTGAAAAATCCGAATAATCGCTTCCCTGCTAGAAGCGCGATAGATAAAGCGACGATCAAGACTACTGACTCCTGAAAGTTCGATCTAACGCACCCCCATCCACATGCTCCCCTGTACCTCCAACGTGCTTTCCCACTAGACCCATACCTCATACATAATCTCCTATATCCCGCAAAGCCCTACTGTACGTTCCACACACTCTCATGTGCCTCGCGAATTCTCTCCTGTATCCCTACACGTCCTACATGCTCTTCTGTATCTTTCAGAGCTGTAATACCTCCGATATGCTCTGGTTATATGCTTTGGTTATATACTAAGTGTTTTATGAGTTATGAGAGCACGAGAGAGTGTCACCTTCCCAATTTTCCCTTGCTCAGGATACAATTTCTCCCCACTATTACTAGACATATACTCATCTAAACTACTTCCAAACAGTTTCAATTTTTATTGAACTTTGTTTTATTTTATTTTCTAAATTTATTTTTTTATTTATATGTCGATCAAGTGACACATGAGGTTTAGGTAAAACATCGTATCATCTGGCCATGAATTAACAACCTGTAATTCGAACGAAGGTTTTGTTTGTATGATCGTCAAATGTTGTTTACATTCATCAGTGAAAGCACAGTTGTGATCAAATAATATCAGAAAGTAGAATGGCAGCTTTGTAAGAATTACGAGAGAATGATAAATTAAAAACAGTGTCGTGCTTTGCCGTCCATTGGTCCACAGAGTGGAACGCAAATATGACGTCAGTGCGCGGTGACTTCTACAAGTACCCTAACTAGCATTGGGTGCTGATCATTAGGTTTTGTCATAGTAGTGAATCATTATTTGATTGTTTAATCTCTGCCAGCAGAAATTTCAAGTTTTGAAATACAAGGTTTGACGGACCCGATTCCGAATTAAAATTAAGCTGAACAGGAATGTATGTAATGATGTCATAAGCAACTTGTAATGGAGTAGGAAAGAGCGTAGACAAGGGCAGCATATTTCTGG
>VJOZ01015913.1:928-22716 GCA_009801055.1 Stichopus horrens | reverse complement strand
TTAGTTATGTAAGGGGTCAGGAGATGATGTGAAATATGGAGGCTCCTACAGGATCAGGGTGAGTTGACATCTTTGGCTTGATGCATACCCTATATACATTATCTGCATTCCTCGCCTGTCTCGTGACTGGCAAAACTCTTCAATCTGCCATACCAACCACATGACCTCAAAATAATGCCAAGTTTGTAGACAGAGGTTTAGTGGTTATTTATGTTGTAACAAGTTCATACGGTTTCTAAGAATCTTTTGTTTTTTTGAAACTTTCCATACATTTCCCAGAGGAGCGACTTTAAACTGATCGCATACAATGCTAACATGGTTGAAGAAGGACCCACATTGTAATCGATACCCAGTATCTAGATCAGGGGTGGGCAACCTTTTTGACAAACGGCCAGATATGAGGAATGAAAAATTGTCCGGGCCTCACGTGACCAACGACCTCCTTCTGATTTTAATGTTTCAATTCGGAGAACTTTCAAGCAATGTAACCCTTAATTCACAAAAATGTAATCTCAATACAGTATTGTTGATACGGAATGGGGAAATATAGGCGTGTGTGACTGCATTCAATGATATGCCTGGCAATGACGATTTTTTCTTTTTCTGGAATCATCTCGAGGGCCGACATAAAAAGTCACTAGTAGGCCGCAGGTTACCTACAACTGATCTAGATTGTAGATGTCCACCTTGACCGTCTTGCAGACCACAATGAGGCGACCCGTAAAGGTATAATATATGTGTTTGAGATACGTTGCACTGAAAACAGGCGGGAGTGTGTTGATAGTGCAGCAAATGTGGCACACAAGCAAAGCTGATGCTTTACTATTTGTAGGACTCAATTCATCACAAACTACTCTGCTCTCTGGATACACCACTCTGAGGATAGTATCTATGACAGTGCAGTTGTTGTGCTGAAACAGGTCATGGACGGTGTTGTCAATATGATTCTTGGAGGACTACACGCATCCCCATGGTGACACGCATCACTAACCTCCTACTACACTACTTTTAGGGACGGAAAAAAAAAAGACAGGATGTGGTTTTGTCATGACATGTTTCATGGAAAGGTAACTTCAATTTGATGTCACTTTTCATTTAATCTTCTCTACCAAATACTGCACTTTTTTGACATAATTTTCCTGTCAATAAAGATCTCTGACAGTTAATGGCAGCAGACTGTTTGAAGAGCAATCACAACGGGCAACAAACGATGGCCAAATTAAATAAAAGGTCTACCAGCAGAGTTAAGCAACTCTCTACGAGAACGACGCCCCATTTACATCTCATTTAGCTGTTGCTCACATACGGGTTATCGTTAATATTGTTGTCAATCAAGCGAAACATTTAAAGTATCGTGGGTTTACGTAGTCCCCTACAGCCCCTGCATCTTGTCAGGTTTGTGAAGTTGTGAAAGACCTTAAATCAGAAGTTTAGGATGATATCTGACACATGAAAAAAAAAAAAAAANNGGGAGAACTAGTGTAACAGGCATTTGTTTTTGCTATTTTGGGGGAAACAATTTTGGTGACAGATGTGAAAAATCCAAAAATGAATTGTTCTATTTCAGAGGGAATCAAGGGATGGTAAAGCATAACTGGACTGTGTAGATCAATTGATAAGAGTGGGTATGCAGATGTAGACAGAGAGATGATACAGCAGATCTTTTAGATAGCCATGATACTCAGTAGACAGACTGGTAGACAGTTAGAGTAGATCTAGATAAAGTAAGTAGATGGATGGATACATGTATAGACAGACAGTTAGACAGATAGATAGATAGACAGATACTGTAGATAGATAGACAGATACTGTAGATAGATAGACAGATACTGTAGATAGATAGACAGATAGATAGATAGGGAGGGAGACATGATACTGTATATTGCATCATGATACCAAAGGCAGCAAATGGACATGCTAAGGTTGGTATGTTAGAAATTCAATCTTAGCAAATGAACATGTGTACAACTACATAAAGAGAAAGATGAGTTGCGATAAGATCAAAAGGAAAACATTTAGACCTGTGATGTCATCGGGCTAATTCAAAGCCATGATTCAGTGAGAAAGATTTCATCAGGTCTTTCTGGCTTGATATGTCTGTGCCCAGGGTAGGTCCTGGTAGCCCCAGGGTACATATTAGGTAATGAAGAAGCCCCGGTTGTATCTGTCAGTGTGATTTGTATTCCTCTGGAGAATTACTTCAAAACAAAAGTATACATCAATCCTGAGAGAAGTATTATGGTCTTAACACATGTAATGTTTTGGTGCCATGTCAGTGAGACCAGGGAGTTGTTAGAGACCCTGGTGAGACCATATGTGTACGTGCATACATGTCCTGGTGCATTACCAAGGATGGGCAGGCCTTTGAAAAGCTCGACCAACACGACTTCATCGGATCACAAAAAGATGCTTCTCTGTACTTGCTTTACACAAGAAGAGGATATTATACGACAACATAACTTATATTATGACAAAACTATGAGACTGAGTTTTTCCACAGCCATGATGAGAGTTTTTCCGACCAGATCACCTATTTGGGCCACACACATGTACTTAACATTCCTCGCAGCAGTTTCGGTTTAGGACGCTGAATGGTGAAACTTTTGGCTGTAACTAACTATTCCCAACTCCAAAATTGTAAACGCAGACCAACTCTATCAACTGTTCATCAATTGATCAATAAATCCCCTTGAAATAGAAATAAATGCTCATTTGATTTTTGGCATTTATTGCCATAATGAAGGCCCTGAATCAATTGTGTTTTACATGCAGACCTATACAAGTTCTAACAGAAAATGCGTAGCTTATATGTCTTGGTGCAAATATTGACGACATAATGCGGCTGACATCCATAAAGTTTTCTGCCTTCGTATAAAAGGTACATTCACTTCCTGATTTATATTTTTCAGAGATTTGCCCCGAACTGAGTGTCTTAAAAATTTCTGTGTTGAATTCTTCCCTCTTGCGATGGTAACGTATGGGAAGGCCATGTGTGCTGAGACAACATTTTAAAGCTCACCCTATTTTTTTTTTTATTAGTTACGTTTGTTTGAAATATGTGGTCAAAGGACTGCAAGGACAGGTTAAGGACTCCACTCACAACAACCACATTGAAATGACATATGTAGGAAAGAACAAGAGAACTAAAAATGATTCATCACAACTCTGAAATATGGTACATGTTGTTCCACCAGCTAATAATGTAATTGCCTTATTCATGAGCAACCTTTACATGGCTGACCTACTTACAAAGAGTTTTAAAAGACTCCCAAGTAAACAGGAAAATCATACAGGAAAGTCATAGCATTTAAATAATAGTGCTCTCTCAACAACACTGCAAACACATCTGAAGTATTGAAAACAAATATCGAGTTGCCTGTAAAGCTTAAAAACAATGAAAAGCAATTGTAAATGTCCTATAGAAACCTTTGCAGAATTGTAAAATAGAACTTTGTGATTCAATATTTACAGATTCACAATCCATAGTGTACAAATTTGTCAAGTTTTGATACAGATCAATGTTCCCTGATGCTTTCTCATGTGATGAACTGCCTTTCAGGGACATCATTGTTGTAACATTTGTAAACATTGGCATCACCATAGTAACAGATCATCGAATACCCCCCATCACATGGTTGCTAAATTAAGGAATTAAAAGCCAAAATATATCCCACATTTGCGGCTGCATGACAACAGTCATGAAACGCCAGCATCTCCAGGACGATAACGACAACATAATGCGTTTACCTTGACACTGCCCTGTAATTCCATCAAAGTCATAGGAAATTGTGAATGGAGCAGTGCGACCGTGGCAACAGCTCTGGATTTGTTCCCACTTTTGACGGCTGACGTCACGCGCAGTGCTCGTAGAAACAGTTCTGTGATCTCTTCGTTTAAAACAGAAAAGGCACGCCCCGGTTTGTCAAATTAGCTGAGAACAGTCCATTTACTAGTAAGGGAGACATTTCGTTGTCGAATCACTTCATGGCTGTCTGAGAGATTTAATTGTGTTGCCATGGCTACGAAACTACCCATTACAAATGTACTGCAGAAATCCATGCTTCAGCAGAACTTTTGAATGCATAGTTCTTCTAGCATGTCATAGCCTTGAAAACCTTGTGAATGGGATCATCAGAGGATATCCTTCCAACATACCACTGTATCTCCACATAAAAGAAGAAAAAAGATGTGTTGGGCACATGTGGCTTCAAATTTGCCAAGGGTAGGTTCCGCAAATAAAGCTGCACATCTAGGAAGAACAAGCTGAAGCAGTGCAAAAGGGTGCTGTAAATAGGTCAAGGTATTACATACTGTTACGGGGTGACAATAATCTACGGTTGCACTGCAGCGACACACGGTAAATGCCTACGACCCAAAGCAACGGGAAACAAAATATAAGAGATAAGCATTTAACAAAAGCCTACTACAAAGTTCCTTATTCAGTTTGATGTCTTAAATTCTTTTTTTCTCCTCAAATTCTCTTCCATTATTCTCCTGGAGGCTACTATTGTAACTCGTCCTTCGTCACTCTGGTCAGCGACTGACTACGTTCCACACGCTTGAAGAATGAAGAATATTATCTTTTGAACTGTACTTTTAACTACTGTACCATACTGTACCACACTTATGTGTGGTACAGTAGATAGCCTATCTTTTCACAAATCTTTTGCTACAGTTCTCTTTCATTGTCATACAGTAGCTGGAACAGAAAAGTCCCAAAAATTGCCAACATTTTGAACTAGAGGCCTAGGAGATCATCCTGCACAGAACATTTAAAAACCATGCAACGGGTCTAGAATTGATCAACCAAGGGAGATTGTTGCGTTTAAGCTACTGAAGTCTGCGTCTTCCATTTCGCTGACTCGCTTCCACAAATTCTCTTTGGATTCCAAACACTGTGTATGACTATTGCAGCACCACTTACAGTACCACAATGTCAATATTTAATGTCAACTATGACACTTGACTGTTAATTTCTTTCCCAAACTGAGCTCCATGAGACATTATCTGCACGACATCAAATTTTTTGAGAGATGTTCAGTCAGACAATTCAGCTTGTTGCTGTCCATGATACTGTGACTTTTGTAATCAAGTGGGATGTTTAACAAGCTTACCATTCATGTCAAATGACTTTTGTTTTTGACATTACTTTGAATAAAACTGCTGTTCAAGGGGAATAACTGTGCAACTGCACAGTACTGCAATCAAATTTATATCTGATGCAGTTCGGTATATTTAGAGATTACAGTACAAATTTTGATAATCGGATGTACAGCATTTGTCAGTTGCTTGTATCTTCCGTTCTAATTGTGTCTCACAAATGCAAAAGCTGATTTGCCAACTATCAATTTAAGTTGTAGAACTTTCTCATACCTTCTACAATATAAACCCCAACTTTCATTCTTTCAGCACATTAGTGCTGAGTCAGTGCTTCTACGGCCAAGTTCTGTTACACCGGAACCATAGTTCTTTGGCTAAGAACAGAAAACAATCCCATTGAAACCAAAAAAAAAACAAACAAACAAACAAAAATTAAAATAAAGTAACTTCTTCCATGTTTCTTAGAAAAATGGCTACATGCTTTCTGGAGAAACAAAAAAACTACCTATCCCAACAAAAAAATCTCTTGAAATGCAAGGGTGCCTAGTTGTGGAGCTTTCTCATCCATAGGCATAGGCTACTGTACCACAGGCACATTCACAGACATACCAAAAGTTTCAAATTTATTGGCATACCACAAGGGTATGTATCCCATAGGCTTCATATATCTTATGGGCATACAGTATCACATGCCATAGACTATACACTTCACATTCACTGGCACACCACACATCTACAGTCATACCACATGTGGGCTTCACATTCATAAAAGACTTAACAGCTACGGGCATGACATCCATTGGCATACCGTACCATGCAGATTTCACGTCCATAGTCATCACACCCATAGGCTTCACATCGACAGGCATACCATATAACTGTACATTCACACTATGACAGGCATACCATGCCTTCACATTCGCAGGCATACCATGTGCGCTTCACATTTGAAGGCATACCAGAGGTTTCACATCCGCTTCAATGTACAGTCTTCCTCTTGATAAGACATAAAAGAAGTGGTACATGAAGTGCATTTTTGAAAAGATTAGAAATCGACTTGAAAGCTGAAATGCTGTCGATGGATGAATCTCCAGGAAACACACATTTCAATTAGGATTAACTCACGAAACATAAAGTGTCAAATATGGACTGGGAGCAAGCCTTGTTCAAAGTTTTGGGTTTTTGGCCTGTTTTCTATACTCACAATCTTTGCAGAATTTTATGCTGTATGTATGCTTTATGTGCCAACTTTGTTCCAAAGTTCAGAGTACGCCTTGAAATTGTAAATCAAACTACTGTACAGTAAGCTGGAGAAACATGCTAGTTTCATTCTGAAGAATGCAAATAAACAAATGGCAGTACAGAGACTGGGATGAACACATGCTGTGTCCAATCATAACATATACACTGTATCAGTGATGGGTTTCACAAAAAAAAATCAACATCATACATCAAAAACGGTTTGTCCTTTGCAGCTGTGGCAGCAAATGATGACACACTGAAGTTCTGAGACTTTAAAAGTATTCTCAATTCTTCGAAGGGGTTGGAAGAAACTATGGAAAACCTTTCCAAGAAATTTCGTCTCCCATTGTTGTTCCTCGTTAAAAGTTTTAATATGCACCTTCAACCAACTCACAGTAGCTCAACCACATTTCAGCTACAATATATCATGGCAAGGATGGGATACAAGTTAAAACGGCAAGATTCGACACATCTGGTGCAGAGGCCTAAGTACAGTGGCTTTGTCCCACAAAGCTGTGGAAGGGAACAATTTCCCTTTCACACAAATTTTGCACAGCCAATTTTGCCACATGCCTTTTTAGTGTTTTTATGATCAACTGCACATTTACCAGGAACAGAACAGAAGAGCGATTGCTACAGCATGGTGGCATTTTCACAATATGTCTAGTTTAACTGCAGTGGGACGGCACGGTGATCTCATTCTGCATCCATTTTTATATTGCCCACGATGGAATGCCTACTAGCCTACAGTGGGTGTAGCTATTAAAGGGAAAATGCAGTCACCCCAAACTGGATTAGTACACAACCTTATACATATTTATGATTGACCCTTTTTCATTAGGCCCCTACATGACATCAACGTTTGTCGTTGAATTGCTTAATTTTGCAACGCAACATGCACATGCAGGGCTGACATGATTCAGGCACATCATGACAAAAAGAAATTAGGACAGACTTTCAAGATGATGATTTTTCAATGTAAAGTACTGTAGGGATTGACTGACTACGTTCCCTTCATCTTATATCTGTGTTCATGGTATTAAAGAAACAGCCATTTGGTCATTTAATGCATCTTCAAAGAATAAAAGCATCTTTTACTGCTTTCACGTTTACTGTACTTCCACTGATGCAGACATGGTATTAAAAATGGAACATATTCCTTTCACATTCTCACTGACTAAAAAGGGAAATAAGGCATTTGTCGGTAGAGAAACAACCATAATTTTAAATCCAATGTTTGTGGACATAGAATAATAGATCATCCAAAATAAGAAAAACAGCAGCCTTCTTTTCAAGGTAGGAAGTATCTCAAAGATGTAAATTCAGGGATTTGTTGTTCAGAAATAAATTATTCCGCCAAACTTTCCAAAATTCAAATGATGCATATTCTGTTACTTTTCACATACATAATTTTTTTGAGGGGATGAAGCTTACACAGATGAGACTGAATAGTTTATCTATTCCTAGTGTATTCTAAATGTTCACTTTCCCTTTAATTATTTCAATCTTTTTCTGCTGTACCCACAAGTTTGAACTACCTTTGAAGCATCCCCTCCAAAGAACACACAGCCAGCATCTATGTTGATTGCATAAGACTTATATTGATAATTTAATCTACTTGCTGTCATTCAGTGACAATAAAGCAGACAGCAGAATTCAATCTTGCTCAGGCTCAGTAAACTATCTGAGTCACCCATTGTTTGGCTTTCTCAGCACTTTTAAGTACAAGTATAATGGCATTGAACTCATCATTCTATCAGCTACGTAGCTCCGAAACAGATACGCTGGTTGATCAAACTTTTTTTTTTCTAATTCTACACAGGTCATTTAGAGCTATAAATGATCGAGACCACCGCCTGAGCGCTACCACCATCAGTGTACTGAATTGTCGTTCTCTTACATATAGTGCAGACAGTGTTTGAGATAAAACACCATCTTTAATGGTTAAGTTTGGAGGTGTGTTAGATTCATCTTCTTTTACTGTATACACCTAAACTGTTTGTAAATCCCTCACACAATGGAAACTCAAAAAACCTACGAACAAGACGGGTAACATGCAGCGTTCATCCCTCCGCTGCGCACGGCGAGGAGCAGGCAGTTCTCTCACGTGCAGAACATCCGAAGCGATCACCTCAAACTGGAGTGAGAATCCACTCATGCGTGAGCTAACGTTTGTCATGACCTTCTTTGTCTGACATATCTCATTCATGGTGTGAGGCCACACCTCTCCAGCGCTATCAATTTTCCTGCTTTCATGTAGACTGTTGGCTCGATTCCAAGAATACAGATACATGTGCTGACTTTACACACTGTGAGAAAACCAATTATGCACAGCAAACCATACGTCCGTCCTCCGTCTCTCAGCCCCGTTCTCTGGTTTTCGCTGTTTACGGAGCCTCCCTTCCACTTCCATCAAGCGAACTTATGAACCCTCGACCAAAAACAGAAGTACCTTCCTTAATGGCAACTTGCCAAACGTACTTGGAGGTGAATGACCAATGGAGTTTCCCTTTGTTTGACAAATACACAGCATTTGCACAATCATGAACAATTACTAATCTTGGTTTACAAAGATCTTCATGTACACGAATGATATCATCGCCCTGAATTCCAGGAAAATATGAAAAGAAGTTTTGATGGCATGGAGTGTTTCCATTTATTAGTAAAAAAGATGGGATGAGCAAAGAGTGAGATTAATTTAGAACACTACAAGCAATTCTTCTCCTCCTGGAAACTGTTGACACAATTTTATCAGCTCCAGTTCTCAAATTGCATTGCAACAAATCTTTTGTTTCCCATCCGTCTAACGTTGGTGAACAAAAGTAAATTCTATTGTTTATGTCATAAACAGGGATCCAGTGTCTTAAAAATAGCTCACACAAACTTACACAAGCCTACCAGCTGTTGTGCACTGAAATATGCTGGTACTATCGGGTAATAACTTTTACGATGCATGTCGAGATATGGTATATGTAAACATTCTTCTCTGTTTAAAAACAAAAGGAATCATTAATTATGTGATTACTCTCATCATGAAGAAATTAATGTTCCCATTAGTCAATCTTTCCACAAATCTTTTTTTTTTTTCATATTAGTCATATTCTTTTTTATCTTCAGTTTAAGCAACTAGAATATTTGGAGCATATCTTTCCATACCTTTGCATGTGCAGCTATGGCCTTGTGGTCACGGCAAAGTGCAATGACAGTTCGCGTTCGTTTTTTAATGAGGTTGCAGAATTTTCAACCTCCACGATTATAGATGTACACCGATTCACAAGTGTTTTAAAAGAATTTAGCTCCAATTGCTTGGTAGCTCAGTTTTCAGAATGTGGTTGTACGATAAACCTTTTGGGGTGAAGTATGACAGCATGCAGCCTACTACACCGTCATCGAAAAGATGCAAACTGTTAACTTGGTGTCCAAATCTTTGCATCTGTCATTATTGCTCCCTCCCCCCGGCTTACCTCCACATCGTGTATGGGTCGATCAGTTACGGGAGTCTTTTTATCTCTCCAAATCCTCTTTATGCTTAGCAGATAAGCATTTACATGTTTGCAAATGCATCCCAACCTGAAAGTGTCAAGCTTTAGGCATTAACAACATCTAAACATCAGGAAACCAAGTTACATTGACTCACACCAAGAGGAACACATGTAAGTCCTAAAAACCGGATGCGGCAGAGGAAAACGTCGAGTTGGTTTTCAAAATCTGACTAAGGAAAAATGGAAAAGGGAACTTACCTTGCTGACATAGTCTTTGCCGCAGTCTGAGTTGGCCGATCTCGGCCAGGTCCTGAGAGTGAGAGTCTCCAAACTGCAGTTGGATGCGAGTCTCGAAAAATACTGGTGTGGCAGGAGGCGTTTGGGTTCCTATAGAACTGAAAAAGCGTGGTGCGGATCCATAACCCGAGGACATCGGTGAGACTGCTTCCCACGATCCCACGGGTGAAAAACGTCTCATTATGGAGGAGCAGTGGGAAGGAGTCACGTAGCTACAACCGGGTGAAAGCGGGCTTTGACCCAACGGCGATGGTATACATATAGGGCCTGTGCTGGTTGGAGTACTGCTACTAGCCGCCCCCTGGGGTGGCAATTGCTGAGGAGGCTCAAATATATCCCCCTCTTCTTCTTCCTCGTCATCCTCGAGCCCCTCCCCTTCTGAGATGACGTCTGAATCATCACGTAAATATTCTACGTCCATTTCTTCTTCTTTCTGCATGCTTGTTTGTCTCTCACCGTTCCTCCCATAGATATCGACCACAACGCGCTGTGTCCACTTGCCTCTTGGTGACAACAAGGAGGTGGTGGGTAACCCCTGGGTTGTTGTAACTGACTGTTTCGTGGTCACACAGATAGCGACTTCATTCATAATACAACAGCATGAATCTGTGGGTCAGAGTGAATAGAGCAGGTCTGAAAAGTGATTGCATCTGTGCAGGGCAACAACAACAGATCAAAACAACTGTTGACAAGATAATCAAAGGACCTTGAGTGGGACTAGACTGACCCATATTTAAGAGAAGACCCTAAATAAATAGACCTTGAGATATTGATTGGTGTCACCCCTTCAATGGTCTGTGTTGAGTACTTCAAGTATACTGTTATCTGTTGCACTATACATCATCTTTGTGGGTGTCTTGCCTATGAATGCATGACCAAATACAACTGTAGCTTAACATCTTTCAGTCACATGAAAAAAAAAAAAAACACAAGAGGGCAAAAGGAAAACACATTTGACAAAAGAGAAATTTGAATCCTGGCATTCTCTCTCTCCCTTACCCAGTGAAAATACAAACTTGTCCAAAATGGCTGCAAAGTGTAAATTCACCTTCTCTCACTTTCATGGTCTGTGTTTAATGTGAAAGTTGACAAACTTCACATGGTTAGTCCATCAAGTGTAAACACTATGGCAGAGCTTGTGAAGAAAAAAAACCTTCACCTTTGACAAAAGTAGATCACACAAGTTCAATCATGTCTGGACATGTTTTTGTTACCTAGGAGCTGGAGAAGAGAGCTGCAATCACGGTTTTTTCACACCAACCCTGAGTTGCATGTTTAATACACACTGTACATGTATGCAAGTTCTAGATATGCAGGTAAAAACATCAACACACAGATCGAAACTTCAGAAATTGTCCTATCAGTTAGGCCTAATTAGTACGGTCAATTGCTAAAATGGGGGAGGCCTGATAACTTCCTGTGTAGTTGTTTGTCTGTCAGGTAGACCATAACTAAACAACCACACACAGTATGCTTAACAATAGCTGATAGCACTATGTGTGCCATCTATCCAGTTGTAAACATGTGCTGTACATGCCCACTGCATGCAAAACAAGCACTGGCTGTCAATGAGCGGACAGCTAATACTTTAATAACATACTGTACTGTGATGTGTTCATGTGGTGGATTGCCTACCAGAACTGAAAACGATACAGTTCAAATGATTCATGACCACATAATGCATGTTCGTGGATTTACTATTTGTAGTATGTACTTGTACATATATGAATTATAGACATGGTATTCGTATCACATGATCGAAATAACAGAAAACATGTCTAAATGGATGTAACGTATGCAGATCTGTTCTGCAATGCAGATGTGCATCATCATCATCCATGTAACTGAGCATAGTTATATATGTATTCAAATGATGTATGCACAACATGGCTTATCAACATTGCAGTAAGTGGGCATTCAGTTGAGAGAGAGCCACGTTTCAGTTTTAAAATGATAGACTTCTTGAAGTTCTAGGACATGCACAAAGCCATACGCGCCTGCGTGTCAGTGAGCAGATGACAAAGAGGAGGGAGAGTAATATCAAGAACAGTATCTCATCATGGGAAAGGGAAGTGTTTTGACTGTGTGTTAATTGATGGTGGGGTCATGGAGGATGGATGTGTGTTAATTGGATGGTGGGGTCATTGAGGAGGGATGTGTGTTAATTGATGGTGGGGTCAAGGAGGAAGGGTGTGTGTTGATGGTGTGGCAAAGCAAGAGGGTTATGTGTTGATAGTGAAGTTTTGGGCAGGAGGGTGTTGATGGAAGGTCAGACAGGAGGGATGTGTGTTGAAAAAGTGGTCAAGCAAGAAAGATGCAATGTTGATGGTGGGACCAAGAGGGTGTGTTTATAATACGGTCGAACAGTGTAGCAGTGTGTTGATGGTATGCCTAAGCAGTAGGGATGTGTGTTGATGGTGGGGGTTGGGCAGCAATGATGGATTTTGATAGAGGGGTTGGGAAAGTAGGATGTGTTGCTGGCTGGGTGAAGGAGGGGAAAATTGGGGTTGAGCAGAAGAAATGTGATGCTGGTTGCATGGATGTAGTGGCTGGCAAGATGGTGGAGTCACTAATTTAGAGCGATGAATGATATGGACAGACAGGAGGGATGCATTTGTGGCAAAATGGTCATCTGTCTATTGATCTTGTGTAATGAAAATGATGACATACATCACTCATGTTCACATTAAGACAGATAGTTTAATTTCTTGTGAAACATGGTGGGAGGTTGAATACTAGAATATTTCAAGTAGACTAATGAGCTGATACCATATATGCAGCCATTTTTTTAACCCTCTATCTTTTCCACACTTGTCATACTGCAAGATAATTTTTGAGCATACTAATCACAATTACACAATTGGACGTAATGCTGACCCCGTGGGCTTACCGTGCACCTTCTTTTTGACCATCAACATTCGAATCATCTTCGAATTAATGAGTCACACTCATTTGAACATCTACAGTTACAAACACTTCTTACAACCCTTCCAATTTCTCATTAAAAATTACAGGTTGAGATGAGTTAACCGCCCAAACAATCACTGAATTGCACCATTGGCATGTGTGACAACATCATTTCTGTGTACACGGCGTGCAGATAACATTATTTACCTAGGGAGCGACCTACAATTTAAACATTTTTAACACGCAAATCATGCGACAGTCTCTCAATCGTCACTGCAGTATACGTGAACACAATTAAGGACATCTGTCAGTGATGATGCCACGATAGTTCTTGGGCGATAAAATACAAAAAATTATTCATGGTTGCACATGTGTGTGCACTGTAACTAGGTAACTCTGGCACTCCAAGATAAATGTCAACATGAGCTCTGACGTGTGTTCATCTGGTGTTCACCTCTTTCCCAAATCTCCCTCTACAGTTCACAGTACATGGCCAGGTTTAATAGACAATACAGTGCTCACAGATATCTGCAGGGATCAAACTCCATACATGAGGGTTCCGTGCTCCGAGGGATTGGAGTGATCCTCGTCGCTTTGTCAACAATCGACCTGCACACATTCCTCGGTGACCCCCATCAGGGCTTGTACTGTTTATCAACAGAACGTAGGTGTGATGACATCATTTTAATTGTCATAATTCAGTCATCAATCGTGACGGAGCAAATCTATGAAAGTAACGTGTCTGCGATGTTCTGGATGCACTTCTTTATAATGTGCTGATGACATCATCATCCATGATGACACATGAAGCGTCTATTCATTTTGCATTTCTACCGAGTAACTAAAAAGCTCTTCATTCTTGATCAAGAGATGAGACTACATTAAGCCTCCTTACATCGGATTAAATCCAAAACAAAGATGATGATGATCTGTCATGAACTCATACCGGTGACAAACAAAAAAGGGGTTGCGAGGTAATTTGCCATCGCCCGATAATTCGGATATTTATTAATGAGAATATCGTGGTCTGTGATATATCAAGTTCAAGGACAGTCATGCACAGTGTATGGGATGGACTGATGGAGTTCATTCCCCTTTAGGTGAACGGTATACAGTATATACTAGAATAAAAGGTACAGGCTCTGCTCAGGGTGCAGACCATTCTGGCAGAGGTCATACAGGAACAACTTGAGGTTGATGAGCAACTGAAAATTGGGTGACAAAGGGAGTGAGACAAGGCCGACTTGAAATAGTCTGTTGGTGTGATAAGTTAGATAAATCTTAACAGCGATGAATTTCACAAAAAGTTGATTACAATGAGGTTTCAACTTGCGGGAATGACAGCACGTTGTCATCAGCAAACTTAGTGTGCAAGCACAACGATCACTGGGGAACTGCAGTTTAAACATAAGAATTTAAATTTCATTATTTCATTTTATTTTCCACATACGAAACTGTGTATGATTCTGGAGAACCTAATACACTACATCATGCTATATGCAGTACAACCTACCACCTGATGGGGTGACTGAAAGGTGTAAAAGCAAACATGTTGGTCCATCAACCACCAGTCTAAATCAGCTCTTCGGATGCACCATTCTAAACTCACTGATGGACAAATTTCTATCACTTGAAGGATTCGCTTTTCAAGACACTAAATGTAACAACTATGACAGAACTGTGTACCATTTGTGAAGACACATGCACAGAAGTTTCAAAATTGAGAACTTTAACATTTGTTTTTTGGGTTTTTTTTTTTGCCTAATAGTTTTATTTAATCAAGTGTCCAAACAGATGAAAGGTCTGGTTGAAAATTCTACCCCAAGTTGATTCTCCATCAAGAGTTTTGAACGTATTGCAGCGGCAAGGAGAGCTGCAAGCTGGAACTGACAAAAGATATACAATGACAATCAAGCAAAAGGTCGAGTTTCACTGAAGAATTGATTAGTCATATTCGTCTGAGACGATGATGAATGATAACTGCTCATCTGTAAACAGTCACAATTATGAAACTTGATATCAAAGATTTTTTTAAAAAAAAAAGAAGTTGCGTACAGTAATCCAATGTGTATAAACATCGACCTGCAAACTTAGAGTTTAGATCTGTTAGTCATGTACTGTCATGAAAGATATTGCACTGGATCTAAATATTCATTTATTGAGTGTAATACAAAGGCAAAACAAAAATACTGCATGCACTTAACAAAAGAGATTAAAATATTAATGAGTATTTAAGTGAGTAATAAAGCAGTCAGTATGCTCAAGCTAAAAGTAATATTCTGGGTGAATTATCGAGTTGCTTGCAAACCATTTAAAATGCATGACTGAATCACTCGATCATGAATGTGTAATGTTACTGTTGACACCTGCCAGACTGTACGACTGAAATTTAATAGAATGCAGCTTTAAATGTAAAAAACACATGGTGTCGTCGAAACTTCATCAATTCTTGTCACTTCATTATCGACAAGTTAACGTACTCAGCGACCGGTGAATGTAATTGCTGAGGTTTGGGTCTGACTACAGTAGCGGCCCAGCAGGCCTGTGGGCCCCAAGCACAAACCATATCTGTTTGACGTAAAAGAAGATGATGCCTTCCTTCAGTGCTCATGCGTTATGAAGTTGTGTGGAAATATGAATAAGGAAAGCTGCTGAAAGTGCCTGTCCTGTCAACTATCCTATTCTCATGCAGTTATTTACCTAGCTTTGATACACAGAGAATATAGTATAGAGCTATTCAGAACGTGTATCCAGGTTTTGTATACATCCAGAATGTTGTGGTAGTAGGGCCACTGACAGATCATGGGGGACAGGATAGGGCTGTTCCATAACGGTATGTATCCTTAAACCAGGTCTACCTGAAAAGTCAATGGCTGCACCTGCCCCACCCTCATACTGTACATCGTAATGTCTCTTGTCTCTCTTTAGTCTTCCTCAATTTTAAAACATTTCTGCCAGAAAGGTGGGGCCTAAATTTAAAGACTGAGAAAGCTGTAACTAGGGGTCTGCCCGATACTTACTGATCAGTTCTGAAATTACTACAGGGTCCCTTCAGAGAGTGAACAACAGTACTTTTTAGGTCAATATCTGGCGTCATTCTGTACACCTTATACTAACGTAATAAAACTGTGAAGTAATACACTGTATGTCAGGTTTATTTGAAGTGAAGAAAAAAAAATTATAATTCCATCCATTTGTTTTCTTTTATTTGTCTGATCCCATATTAAATAATTTAGAAGCAAATGACAAACCAATTGGTGTTGTGCTCTGTTAACAATAGGGTTCTCATTGTGGTTGGACACAGATAAACAACGGGCATGGGGCCAGAAATTACCCACTTCAGATTTTACAAACCAATGGAAGCAGTTCAGGTCTAGAATCTGAAACTACCTGATGATAGCTGTGCAAAAATGCAGTGCAACTTCCCCATGTAACAGTTTGGCAGCCTGAGAAAAACTGCCATGACGAAAAGTGCAAAAGTATGTGCTGAAAATAGAATGATGAATAGCAGCACTCTATTGTTTTCTATTTTTCTTGGAATGTTTAGCTATCTAAAGTTATTAAAAATGAAAACAAAACAACAACACTTCACAGAAATCTTCCTCTCTTAACATGAAAAACACAACAATGATCAGAACATAGGTTCTTGAATATTGATACTTTTGGCTAGACAATATTTTTCTTTTTTGCCTTTTGTTAGAAACACAAATATCATATTACAGACAGTCCAGACTAAATCCAGAAAGTTTGTCAAGGTCACCGAGGTTGTCTGTTGTCCCAGCTCCATGGTAGTCCTAAACCTGTACTTGAACACCTACGTATGTAAAGCTTTGGATGAAAAGTGTAATGACATGCATTGTGTGGGACTTGTTTTGACTAGACCGTGGTGGTGACGTGATGGCTCAAAATGGTTTACCAGCTTGAATGTTTCCTGTTTCAGAGGTGATTTGGTCACGATATCCCAGGCTCTCTGCGCGTTGCCGGGGAGATGAAACCAAGGTGGCACTTCAACGGAGCAAAAACCGGGTTTTCAACGAAACGGAAGATCCGTAACATTTTTGTCCCACTGACGTTGCAATGGAGAGAGATAAGGCCACATGAACGAATCCAGCAAATTTCGGACTGGCTGTCATTTGACTATTGAATGCTTTGTGATATGTTTTGCACGCCCATTGCACAACTTTTAAGTTCAGAAAATGAAAGTTATTGTAGGACTGACCGGATATTCACCACAATTTATACAAATGGTTTGCTGTAATTGTTATTTACATAGAATAGGGTTTGAACCACGCGTCGCTTACGATGGCAACGAGGATTGGGAGGTAAGACTTGTGCCACAGAGTGCATTGAACTACTACTGTTTTCACCTTGTAGTTAAGTCGTAACACGGAAGACATTGGCAACGATCCTAAACTGGGATTATGAGGACTACTCAAGGAACTGGTAATTTGGCAGCGGGAGACAGCAAATGAATGTGGGGGATCTATGTAATGAATGAGAGAAAATTAACACTCAAAAATGGCACTGTCCCTGCTGTGAATGAAATACATACTGAAGAGGCAAATAATGGTTCCTACGTGCTTGTTAGGTGGGATCTTGTGTTGCCTGAAAATTGCTTTGGACGTTCACAAATCCTAAGTTCATACTGATAAGGTACAATGAAAGCAAGATTACCAGCCACGTCATTTCTAGTCAGTCTATTTATACTGTGACATGGCCCATCTAAAAGTCTGCACCTACAGTGGAAAGGGGATGGTACTCTACTGTACTGCGAGGAGACAAAGCATGGAGGAAGAGTACTAGCGTACAATGCACTTAACGATTGTTTGCTGTTTACATTCTTAACATTTAGGGCTCATCTACGCAAACTGTGGCAGTGGAAACTTTCTCACAAATCACATCAAAGAGGGGCTTATATTGGAGACATACTGTAGGGGTTGGTAACCTAATATAAAAATATGCTATAGTGGCTCAAAAGATGGACATCTATCATCTCCAATGCCATCTTCCGCATCGTTATTTACAACTTGGTTGCACTTGTAGATCCCCATAACTGACGTAAGATGGAGAAGGTTCAGAGGGTCCCGAAGAACTGACAGTGTAGCCGTCTGTTATTTTTGTCTCAAGCAATACATTGCGGAATGTGCTTGCCACATGAACCTAAACATTTGCTTTCAGTTCAAACAGGCTACGGACAACTCAAAAACACAGAGCAGCTATCTGCACTGTGGGTATACGTACCGTATATTCCCTAATAAACGCCCCCGAGGGCGTTACATTTTTGAAAAGGGGGGCATTTATTTGAGGGTATAGTATTTGAGGGTATATTTGAATAAAAAAATTAAAAAGTTTCGGAAACTTTGTCGTGTCGTGCGTGGATCTACGTGTGAGAAGGTAAATGTTTTTGACATTGTACAGTAGGCTACTGTTGTAACATTAACGTTAGGCTTAATCTGTGGTTTAGGCCTGTAGCGCAAAGAGACCTTGGCCTATGCTGCAGTTGTTAAAAATTTTGAGGNNTCTTGGGGGGGGGGTTTATAAGGGAATATATGGTAAATGAATATGTAGCACTCACTGACAGCCAGGAGTGCAGGCAATCTGGGCCCAGACACATTCATTGACTTTCCCTCCCTTTACATGATCCACAAGGGCACAAGCGCTCAATCACAGAGTGAAATTTTCTTGCAGGTTAGAAGTTGGCACTGAGGTAAACTGCCACTAATTATTATAGCTCTGATCTTGTCTAAATAACAAAGCGGGCAGATCTCACAAAGGGATTCAAAGATACACTGTTAACAAGCTTCCCTTCCTAGCACTCTGCCGATTAAGAGAACTAAACAAAAAGTGTCAAGCATTCCAATATGTATCTACTTTTGGAAATTCCTACATCAGCTGGTGTGCTTTCACCTAAGAGTCTATGAAGGATCTGCTCCAGGTGCTTTAAGTATTGAGAAGAATCCTACATATCTGTCCCTTCTCTAGCTTTGAAATTTCCATGAAGTCCAGCGAGAAAGTTGATACAAAATCCTGCAGGGCTCCAGATCTCCCATTTTTTCACGCATGTGGACCTTGCAGTCAATGGAATACTGATCGATCAGATACAAGTGGAGGCAAGATACAGAATGGATGGAAACTTAAGCTCAGACCATTCTGAATTTCAATTTTTTCAATGTTGTTTTCAATTTTCACTTGCTCCTTTACTTAGATCAGCAAAACCAACACATGTTGCTCCTTTATAGAGACTGGAAGTTATGCTGGTGAAAACATTACTTTATGTGATCTTTCTAATTAAGATTTAGTTGGGAGTTCATTTTTTTAGTAAAAGTAAAATCCTAGCATGACACTCACCTTGTAAAATCACTCTTGTATAATCACTCTTGTATCTTTAAAGAACTGTTAGATTCCAAATTGCCTATTATCAAATCCGTGATCTTGTAAACTTGTAACTTGTACCGCTCATGGACAAGAATCGAAGTGTGCGAGAAAACACTGGTAGATAGCATATATACTGCACATATATTGCACTTGGTTTCACAACACTACCCCACAGTAATTCAGTTTTGTAAGGTTCAATGATCAAGCCATTAATGCAGTGTTGTATGTGGCAATCAAGGCACAAACTATCCTCAGATCAAAATACTTGGGAAGCTCTGCAGGAGCAACGACCCTTCTCTACCAGGTGACAATGCAAATTTGTCACTGTGCTACTCTGGTAAGGCCTCTCTGCATGCACCATCCAACAAAAGGATCCCATGCACGAAAGAACTCTTGAATAAAAAGACTTTCAACCTTCTGACAAGCAGTTCCAGAAATGTTGCACTAAATATGAAGCTTACTAATACAATGGAGATAAAAACAAAACCCAACATTTACCTCCAAAAATCCAAACAATGATCAAACTTTTCCAGCTTTAAATGGTCCTTGATCTGTGTGGTATGGATATATCCTGTGCTGACAAGCACTTACATCTGTCTATGGGTAGGTGTTACCAATTGCAAGGACAAATAACAGGATCTTGCATATTCACATTACGGACTGACCAATCACAGAGGAGCAAAGTTACTACAGTTCATTGATTCTTCTGAATCAGAGCCAAGTTAGTATAGTTACTCCATGTATATATGCCGTACAATGGCAATAAAAAGTCAACAGAGTATACCATCATTATGCCGGTATAATAGTATTTGGTGGTCTTCACTGAATGCTATTTTTTGCTGTCCAAAAAATGTGAAGCTTAGGGATATGGATGTTGTCATAAACTTGTACTTAGCTCTTTCTTCTCATAATATGTTAAAAAGAAAAGTGAAAAGGCATTTTTTCAGAGAGTGAACAATCTAGTCCATACGAAGCACAGTGTTCTGATGGGTGGGATGCAAATAGAGCCCTCTTATTGGACAGAATATGTTCTCTACCAGCATTTATTTTCTTTCCCGTTTTTATTATTCTGACTTGATTGGAGGACTCATTGAGTCATCCGAACTTTTGAACCTGAAAGTGTGTCTTCGGGATGCTAAGGATATTAGTGATTGTAGATCGGCGTAACATAGCAACAGGAGTCCTGGTCAAAGACTCTCCATTTCAAGGGATTAATAGAAAACATTGTGGTAATTTCACATGTTGTGGTTTCACACTTTTTTTCTCTTTGTTGTTTTGATGCTCTCAAAGGGGCCCTCCTTTCCTTCACAGCACAATCCGATTATGGCGCGTCATGAATGGGTCATGTACGTACGAATAAATTGGCCATGCAGGCAGTCACTATGCTGTCAGATGTATCAGTCCTGAGACTGCAGCATGTAGTACAATTTAAGTGACAGGTATTATCAATTAATTCAGTGAAGAAGTGAGTGAAAGAAAGTGAGAATTAATGTAATTCCCTTTCCAACAAAGGACTGGCATGAGTTGATGAGGTATATTGGATTAAAGGGATACTATGTACAGTGATCATTGCTATGGAAGGGAGATGGAGGAGGGGGGGTGTTGTTGGGTAGGTGGATGGTATGACATTGTGCATGTACACCATACATCAGTTGTTCCTATTTGAATGTCAACAAACAAGAATGACCTTTGGTTTTATCATAACATGGACAAAATTCAGGCTCCCCTCACTGCCTTTCTCAGATTGCTTTGTCCAGTGGTCATCCTACCTCTTCATGAGCAAAAAATGAGTGAACACCACTAAAGATAACCCCTCAAAAAAAAGGGTCCAATCTTTTCTGTGTTGACTTCCATTCCAAACAAGCTTCTCATATGGTCTGGTTACATGCAATTAATTTTTAACATCTATGTAAAACTTGACATAAGTTACCAGAATTTCTTAACAGACATACCAGTGAATGTTATAGTTTATTTTTGACAAGAGTCTAACCAAGCAATTGGGACTCTCTGTCTGAAAATGGTTCTTTCAGAAAAAAACAAAAGAAAAAAAGAAAAAAGGGAACTGTGTCAATTGAATTTTTATAACCAACAAAAGCTGTGTATATATAGTCCACTATAGCAATATTTTTTAGTTCCCTTAGTCTCCTTTTTCTCGCTGGGTTTTGCTGATGCCTACCCAACTGATATTGTTACTCTTGAACAATGTATCAGACAGGAGGAAATGTCATACAATAGTGCTGGTAAAACAGGTAAATTGGTTCTTAGCAAATAACAAGAAGTTCAAAATTTATTATCAGAATGGCAAAGGTTATCCCAAAACTCTTCTGGTTTGGTTATTTACGAACAACCTCACTTACCTGTCTCAACACAACAACTGCACTCCCA
>VJOZ01015912.1:0-11636 GCA_009801055.1 Stichopus horrens | reverse complement strand
ATGGTAATTCAATGGGAATTTCAACAAAATGCGTAGATGATGGTACCCTTTAGCATATTAAAAATAGATATGGGTCTGAACTATTCTTTTGAGTTGAGGCATGTGGAGAACCAGAACCAATGAATGTTGTATACAATGTTAAAACATATTTCATATTTTGTTTTTTTTTCCTTTTCTATTTAGTATTTCGTTTCCTTTGATCTTAACTTATGTTTGCCATGGTATACTCATTAATGTTAAGTTAACAGTTACGTTTTTTTCTCCTTTCCCTCCACACATCCTACTTCAAATTTGTGTATACTGCGTTTTGTGTTACTGTGTGAACTTCGATACAATGCGATGCAATGCAAATAAAAAACGTTGACGACATGAATTCAAACAAAAATGGAGAGGTTCAATGTACTAAAAGTGGCGGTTTCTTTTCTTACCTGACCGGTCACTGTTGGACACAGTTTTGCTGAGACTAGTTTGAATAATTGAGCTTTGATGTCAGGGTCGACATTGATCAGTTCACAGTAGCCCCCTCTCATGCCACATCTGAAAATTGAGGAAAGTTATGTCGGACATAATAATGTTTGTTTCAGACACACTGATGGTACTAGTACATACAGCACTGTCAACTGCTAGCACCTCAGGACTTTACATATCCCTAGCTTTTACAACCCCCCCCCTTCCCCCATGTTCCATGTCATCAATAAGACACAAAAACACCACTAAACTTTTGAAAGGACCACAAACTCATACAGGGAAAGAGAAATAGACTCCCAGAAACATGAATACCAGCAGTCACTGCCAGTGCAACAACTTTACATGTTTAAAACAGTTTGGGAGACATGACACCCCTGAACTGACCCCTCAACCAAACCTGTCCTTTGGAGGGGCCCACTGGAAGAGTAATTTGGGGGGAAGTGACCAATTCTTGTGACCACCTCTGAATGATTCTCTTGCTGAAAGTGCCACACAAGTCCAGAAGCAATATGAGAAGTGGGAATTGGTTCAGTGGATGGTGAGTTGAACAGGGTTAAAAAAAAGAATAAGCATCTGGTGTTTACACACCAGGTAGTTACCTCAACAGAACCACTGGAGGTTCTGAATGACTTGTGACTCACAATATGATCATCGTAAGGTCTTACTGAAGCTCACGACTTACTAAACATAAAAGGCACATGGACAGAGAGAGAGAGAGAGAGAGAGACCAGACAGACAGACAAGAAGGTCCCATTAAAGTGTTGATGTCTGATGAGCAACACTGCTGGTGCGATGTGACAAGGAGACGAAATATTGCCAACAAATTGTTTTGCAGTCTTGCTAATCAATGGTTGAAATGGTGAAGAGTCAACCCATTTTGATTAGCAGATATGTAAACATTGCAGGGTGAATAAGTTGAAAATTAAGCTCACTCACAGATGTGCCATGAGCAATGTTGTGGCTATGACTTCAAACAATCTGAGAAAAAACTCAACTTTTCAGGCAGGACAAGAGAAAATATTGATTGGCAACTATCACACGAGATCGCAACTGGACTTTCATGGGTTACAACTGCAATGTGAATCTGGTAACGGTGTCTCTTGCGTTACCATAGGAACAATAGCACTTACAATTTACTGCCTTTTAAAACTGTCCAGCAGCCATATCAAAAGTTTTTAAGATGTAATGACTTACTCTCCCATAAATCCCTTTGATGTGGAATGGAAAGATGCCAGTTCCTGGTCTGCATACTGGTCACCCATTTCCGAGAGTACCTTCTTGAATGAATGAAATGCTGCTCCTTTGGCATAAACATTATCTTGATAGACCTACAATATGAAGAGAGAGAGTTGTATGTAACATTTGAGAGAAACATGGATGATAGCAGAGGAAATAACATTACTGACATCCCAAGACTTATCTCATTTGTTTATTTCAGAGTGACTAACTTCCATGTCTCCAGGTAAGTGAGGAGCAAAGTATTATTAAAGTGTCTGTACAAAGTTTTGCATGAAACCTTTAGCAACTCAAAATTGTGTTTATAAAAGCAAACATTGAAACAGGCTGCAAAGGAACTGCAATTTGATGTTATTCTAAGATACAGACCAAACAATTGCCAGCATAAGAGCATGTCTTGCATTCAGAGAAGAATTTTCTTTGGTGTCACTTGGTTCAACAAAAAAAAAATAAGAAAATACATATTGTTGCACCTTAGATCACAATCTGACATGTATAGGTCATGCTACTTCTAGCAGGGTACGGTATAGGAGTGAGGTTATACCACATGACACATATATGGCATGTTTCTGATAACATTTGAATCTGAAATATGGCCCAATCAAGAGTAACATATTAGTATACCATAAATTCACTTATAACATCAATGTTCACATATGGACTTAGTATTCTGTTTGCATTTCATGATTGCATCAGATCTTTATATCTGAAGAGTTCAAGCAAACTCAATGCAGCCGCTGACATTTGAATGTTTGTACCACTTCCACTCACGACAAACAACCTACCACTTGAGTCTGGTAGTACAAATGTGTGCGCTGTTGGTATCGGCCTACAGCACATGATCTGCCAGAATGTTCATCGAGGTTGATGAACCTATGTTTGCCAACGTTCAAAGGTGGGTCTGTTTGAAATTAATGCCAGCACCTGTGATGTTTATACACAACTGTTGAATGATGTGTTGTGACTGACTAAACCTTAGGCGGTTGAAAGGTTTGAACATTGCTATGGATTACATTACTACACATCATCAGAGCCATTGTAAACATCATACAAGTGATGTTATCATCCAATATAAAAGAACACATGTGTAAACTATCAGTTTTGACTTCTAATACTGTTGGTTAATTTGCAGACTTTGCACCAAACGACTTAACAAACACAAGGCCAGTCCTTGCTGATGTATCAATACTGCATGCTATTAAAATTAAGGTTAAAGCACAATGGGCAATAATAACATCTGAAATGAGATGGAAAGAGGGATGGAAGTGAGGGGGGAGAAGATACAGGGAGGGTTTGAACTTCAATATGAGGCTGAAAGATGTACCAAACCAAAGTTTCTGAACATGAGTCAACATCTGTCCAGACACAGTACAGATGGTTCACAAAGTTCANNACTGATATTTATCTCCAGTCTCAAAAATGGGATGGCATTATTCCTGAAAATATGCTCTTTATATGAAACAGAGGTATAAAGTACAATCTAACCTTGTTGTGAGTGAAAACTTTTCTGCCCATCATACAACTCAGTGGTACACATGCATGTGATTAAAAGGCTAGTAAACTCTTAAAGAACATCTCTTTATCTTTGGACATGTTTATTTTGC
Source organism: Stichopus horrens (assembly GCA_009801055.1). Classification (NCBI taxonomy): domain Eukaryota; kingdom Metazoa; phylum Echinodermata; class Holothuroidea; order Aspidochirotida; family Stichopodidae; genus Stichopus; species Stichopus horrens. The sequence goes on along the minus strand of VJOZ01015912.1, from coordinate 8,328 downwards.
AGCAAGTACCAACAGAGGACTGACATAACAACTAATTATTAATAACAATATCCACTATGCTTTCATGAGAGAAAATCTACAGAACTATAGCAAAGGGATTGAACCTTTTCAATACAGAATCATACCAGACCTGTGTGATGATATATCACCTGTGATGTCATTCTTTTGATGTCTACTTTTGTAACAATAAAATCAAAGACACCAAAACAGAATGGTTACCATCTCTTTAGAAGCTGGCAGACAATCACAACTGACTAAATGCTTAACAAATTCTTTCAATAAACTCTTCGTTGCTTGAAAGTCCTCAAGTAGATTTAAACTTAACTTCAACACTCTACCTTCACACAAAAATACAGCGACAGAATGTGGAACTTGTGCATGCCCGTAGAGAAGGAACATACGATGCATGACAGAACCAGTAACCTCAACCTATTTTTGTGATATTTTAAAACCTATTGACTGCAGATGCTAATATTTTGAGGAAAGAGGACCAACACAGACTCTGATGGTATGACAGCCTGGTGCTATAGTTATCATGAGAAATGAATCAGATGGTCTGGAGTCTGCAACTATATTTACATGAAATGCACAGTGCCGTCAGACTGTTAGGTGTCCTTTGAGGCAATCCAAGTCAGTGTGTTCATGACAATTGCTGAGTAAAGGTTACCAGGTCACTCAATAAGGTTTGGTAGCTGAAAGCACAGAACTTATTTGTAAAGACAGACCTGGTGAAAGGTTAGTTACTATCAATGTGATAACACACTGTAAACAAAACAATAAAGTATTTCTGGAAGGCCTGCCCCTCAACAGCCATTGCTTTACAAAGGTTAAAATACAGTACAGGCTTTCACTTTATATGGCTCGATGTCACAGTATACATATGAGTCTTGGTAGCATATATCCCCTTCTATACTGAGGTGAAAGGGGACAGAGAGGCAATGTACATCTTTATGTTGACATCTACCCTTACACTGATGTCCAAATTACTTGTGTCACAGCCGTAACTTACAATGACGCAATGTTAACAGTTACACTGATGTCTAAAATTACATTGATGTTTACAAGTTATGGTACATTGATATTTTAGCTAAAACTGTGACTTGCCCTTTGGTGTTGTTTACTCCACTTTTGGCATTTCACATGAAACCCTACATTGATCTCCAAACTTACACTGATGTTTACGTTAGTTAAATATTTTAGCTTTTGTTGATGTGACTTGACCGTTTGGTCTTGCTTTTTTGGCATTCCACACCTAAAATTACTATGAAGGCTGAATTTACCTAGATGTTGAAAGTTACGTTGATGTCGTCGACATCAGCTGCCCTTTTGGCATTCCACAGATCTTTTTGTTTGTGACCTATTTAAAATCTTAAAAGTTCTCAGAGTTGCCACAAAGGAGCAAAGAAAGAGTTTTTTTTCTTGGCAAACCACCATCCAGATCAGCTACTAAAACATTGTATCAGTCAAACAGTCAGTGGCTGCACCAATTAGGGGGAAGGCATGGGAGAATTTCCCCACGGTCAGAACCTTACTTCCCAGTTTCCCCTGCTTTTGTTAAGTTAAAACTGCCTTCTCAAGACATTTCTATTCTGCACCATACACATACCTCATCTGCACATATGAACAAGCGTTCTTTATGGGCAAACTTGATGATCTCTTCGATGTTCTGTCGTGATAGTACTTGACCTGGAAGATGAAATGTAATACAACATAGAACATGAAGCAGGGTTCCTGCATTTTAAAGTGAATTGATTTTCATGACATTTCCATGACCTTTCGATATTATTATATTCTTATATTATAAGTGACAGTAAATTCCGATATTACAATTTGTAAGTGAGAAAGGGACAATGACCCTTTGCAAAAATTCCCATGACTTTACTAGAACTTTCACATGTTTTTTTTTAAACTACAAATGGGTTTCCAGGTCTTAAAATTTATTCTCCAAATTTGCATGACTTTTTCTCAGATTTTTCATGACTGCAAAACCCCTGTTGAAGGGTAAACAAGTTCTTATGTAATTCTTAGATCTTTTCTTTGTTGGGGGGACATTTATTTGTATGAGTGAAAGCATGATTCTAAAGGATAGGCCATCAATTGGTGTCAGAATTCCATGACACATGCACAGCTATACAGCCAACATGACTACATCAAGGACAGTTAGATAGTCAACAGAAATCCCAACTCTATGAAAGTTCATTGTGAAAATGAATGCAGTGTTTGACAAGTTATCGTGCTTTGAACTGGATGGCTTGAGTCAAGTGAGTTAAACAGCTAAGCCACAGTCTCATGTGTGGTGACCTCAAGCAGGGAGAGGTACTGCACATCTACAAGTGTTGGGCTATATCAAGGTATGTAGTTATACACAGCAACTCACAAGGTTTCACTGTGAGTCTCACAGTTTCCGGCATCGTCTCACGGTGAAAATGTCGCATCTCACAGTGCAAATAACTTGAGACCAATCCTTTTCATTGTAGGCTTTAGTGATTCATGATGTAGTTAAATCTCAGATAGAGTGTTTTCAAAAAAGTGACTAATTTAGCAAAGGATTTCCCAGGAGAAGTAATATGCACTAAGAGGGTGCTAAAAAGCTTTACACAAGGTCCTTAGTTGAATGATGTGGGAACAGTTTTCATTATAACGTGAGGGCTTTTTAAAATCTCCACATTTTAAATGCGATTTATGGGTTTCCTTGCAAGCAGGTTTGACATTTCTGAGGTTGGCAAGTCTGACACAGTGTTTGGATGTATCATGGTACAGTAGTTTGCACAGTGTTTGGATATTTCTGATTGATGATTTAGTTGTTAATGGAAAGATGGGGTGTTATATGCAAAAATGATCACAATGTTGCTTATCCTGTTACATGGAGGCACTTGGGGTCAGAGTATTAACACCTGAAGTCTTTTTATTTAGAGATCTTCAGAACGTACTTCTCATCTCATTGCATGAGGACAAATAAAAGAGGAGATGAATCAAATTTTTGATCGTCATCTTAAATGATAGACAATTTGATGCGTTTCATCCAGAGGTATAGAAACAACATGTACTAACCAGTGGGATTGCCTGGATTAATGATACAAATAGCTCTCGGGTTGCAGTGTGTTCGAGCTTCATCGACTGATCGCTGTAATTCCTGAATGTCCAGGCTCCAATCTTTGTCTTCGTCTAAAAAGTAGTTTATCTGCCAGAAAAAAAAAAGATAGGAGTTATGCGACAACCTTCCCATTGAGTTGTCAGAAAAGTGACAACATGATCATTCTATGGGGAATGATGCACACACATTGAACAACAACAGATGAGCACTGCACTGTGATGAAGGTATGTTAGCTTAGAACTGCTATTAAATTGCATGCTTTCAAACCTTTCCTACAGTTTGTATCTGTTTTTAACTGTGCAGAACCTGGTCATGCCAATCTTATCTGGTAAATACTCCAGTCCTTTTTGTAGTTTGGACTTCTGAACCTATTGCATGTAGTACTTGTCTTTCTCTCCCCTCCCCCTTCCACACACCAATATTATATTACCATCATCAAACAGGTCTGACAGGGTTCACCTCATAGTGGCCCATTGGGCAAGCCATTCTCTCCCAGAAAAAGACTTCTAAAGATCTGACAGATTCAGATGAAATACATACAGTATTTGTCAAGCTGCTAACAGCTAAAACAGGCGATCATCTCATCTCAGGGCTATCAACGATGATGGCATATTACCAAGAACTATCACTGACTACGATTTTGAGCGATAAAGTGCTAAGGAACTTACAGGATTACGCAAATCAAATTTTCAAACCAGCAAATGTGTGCCTCAGCTTCAGGTACTTGTTGACAGTTTTAGTATCCTAAATTTAACTGGTCCTTTAGGATGATGAGTGGCTTGACAAAGTCTCAGCACAATTTCACATCACCGACCTTCATCCCAGAGATTAGAGTGATTAATTGACTCCAATCTACTGTGCCACCGAATACAGGAGATACAGGTATACTCAGTTTGATTTATTTTTTGGCTCATATAGTTTACCACAACTCACTTGCCGTTTATCACAAAAAGTGTACACAGATTCATATACACAGGCTGTTCATTGATTTGATATGACAACAAGCTTGAAGGGAAATGAGGCATTTGTTCACAGAAAGAGATCATATTTTCAAAACCAATATTTGTGGACAGAGGCTGATAGATAATTCAAGGTAGCGATGGATGGTGATCTTCTTTTGAAACCAGAATGCACAAATGCATTGTGGTTTTGATGATCCAATTATGAGCATTTTGTTCAGAATCGCACATTATAGCATTAGTACACATGTCTCACAAGCTACCTATGCTTTATATGAAATATGAAATTTTTGCAAGCTTCCTTTCTTGAGATCATGTCCACAAGGTTTTCACAATTTGACCCTTGTAGACATCAAATGACCTTTGACCTCAATGTAAGCAAACTGGTTCTTGCGTGCTATATGAGATACGACTACATACAGAATATGATGGCTGTCAAAGCGTCCCTTCTTTAAAATCGATAGGAATCTTGTATTCAATGTGGTTCACTTTACATACAAAGTGAGAGATCTGTCCAAGCTGCCCTTTGAGAGATATATTGTTTATGAAATTTTCACACTTATTGGCCTCAAATGACCTTTGAACTTCATTAAAAAAAATAGGGTTCTTGTACTCTACAAGATACACCAATGTGCTAAATATATATCATGTTTACTAGGTTTCCACAATTTGACCAAATTGACCTAAAATGACCATTGATGTTCACCAATATCAGTACTGATGTTGCCCTCAATGTGGTATGTACACCAACACACCAAATTTGAGATTTGTCCAAGCTTCTATTCTTGAGATATCGTTTACAAGCTTTTTCACAATTTGACCCCTGTTTGATCCCAAATGACCTTTCATCTCCATCAAGAACAATAGGGCTCTCGTACTCAGTGTGGTACATCTATGTACTAAATATGAGGTCTGTTTAAGATCTTCTCTTCTCTTTATGAGACACTGCATTTACAAGCTTTTCACAATTGACCCCTACTGACCTCAAATGACATTCGACCTCCACAAAAATCAATAGGGATGTTGTACTCAATGTGGTACACCTAAATACAAAACATGGGATTTATCTAAGCTTCCCTTCCTGAGATATAATGCTTACAAGAATTCCATAATGTTGACTTCACCAAAGACAATGGAATTCTTGTGTACTCACTGAGATACACCTACCCTCTAAATGGGAAATCTGCCCAAGCTTCCCTTCTTGAGATATTATATTCAAAAGTTTTCACAATTTGACCCTTGCTGACCCAGAAATGACCTTTGACATCCACAAAAAACAACTGAGCTCTTGTACTCAATGTGGTACACTTACAGTATCTACCAATATGAGATCTGTCCAAGCTTCCTTTCTCGAGATATTGTGTTCACATGATTTTTGCAATCTGACCCCTGTTGACCTCAAATGATCTTTGACCTCCACCAACATCAATAGGAGTTCTTGCACTTAATGTGGTACACCTATGTACTAAATAATACATCTGTCCATCTGTCTTTTTGAGATTTTGTGTTTACAATGTAAGCATCACAACAACTACACATACACCGCCAAGTGATTACAAAGGTTAATACCATTTCATCAAAACCTAAAGTAACTTCAACATAGACAGAAATTCAGATATTTGTTGTTCAAGAATAGTTTCTCACTCAAACTTTCAAAAATTCAAATGCTGCATATTCAGTAACTTTTCCTATATGCATAATGTTTTGTGGAGATTAAGCTTTTGTAGATATCTATGATGAGTCTGAGAGGTGTAGCGATTATTAAAGCTTTTCCTTTGTGTGTCAAATTAAAGCACTGCACACACCCTACTTTGCTTTAAGGTGACACAGCTGGATGATAGAGTAATGTTGTAAAAGGACTGTGATCAATATCATAAAACAGACTGGAAGCTGAAACCAACATACCTGGACTGCGTCAAATTCAGCGAGAGTAGCTGAATACAAAGGGTACTGGGGGATTGGGATCATTATCCCGGCTCGATCTTTGCCTTCACCGGAGACCAGCAGCTTGACGACGGCCTGTTAAGAGTATACATCAAATACGTGATGGAAAACAAGGCAGGAGGACAGGAAATTGGCGCCGGAAGATGGTAAACTGGCGCCGGAAGATGGTAAACTGGCACCGGAAGGGGACTGATGAGGGGTGAGGAAGTAATGAATGGACAAATTAACATGGCAATTGAACCGAGACAAACAATAGCTGAAGTGTTATAAACTACAATACATACAACACACACAGGACTTTAAAGCAGGTTAACTATTACATCTACAACTTGGTCTGAGAGATCTCTTACAGCGACCAAATCTTGTAATCCTAGTTTCATGTACCGGCGGACCATCCTAAGTTGCTACATTCTCAGAGCAATGGTAAGCTAATTCCACAAACATGACCAGGATACATTTGAAGATTCTGAAATGTTATGATTCATTTATAGTGTCCTGCCATCTCAGGTCATTGCAGACAGAACACTTACAGGTTGACCACCACATGTAGTGGAAGAGGATCTATAGCAGTTAGTAATACACTGTAATATATACTCTAGGTCAAAAGAAGTTAGTCAAGTTGCTCTATTGGCTGGTACATATACTGCAATTTATGTTCACCAAAATGTTTTCACAATACATACTCTTATGGCTTCACTGGCACCAGCTGATAACATGATTGAGTTTGGGTCACTGGCAATTCCACCGTCTCTTCGCTTTATGTACTCGCAAACATCTTGTCTGATTACCTCCACACCTGTACTTTCACTGTAAGATCCTGAGGGAAGATGGAAAATACAATAAAGGAAACAATGACTTCAGAGAGAGAGAGAAGAAATTTCATGACATAACGATGAAAATGATTGGTCTTATATAGCACTAAATCCACACTGATAGCATGCTCAAAGCACTGATGTAACTTGCCCTCTACATAATCACACTCAGAAAACTCACTCTTAGTCCCCGGGGACTGTGACATCATGGCTGCCAGGTAGGCACTCACTGATGAGTTCACCAACCACATCAATATAACCCCCCTGTCCTGCTCTATGACATGCTGAGCACCAACCCATATGTAAAGTCTTTGGCATGACTCCGCCAGGAGTCGAACCCATGACCTCCCATTTGGAAAAGGGGTGCTCTACAAAACAAGTTAATTCCATCTGTAGTTGTGAAATTTACTTTTAAATAACTTTTTGCTCTTTCTTCCCACAAATCAGAAAGAAGCATCTACTTAACAGATTTGTGGTACAAAAATGATCTGTAAATGACAAACTCTGTCAGAATGTCCCTCAGTAGAAAGGGAAGAAAATGGTTCATTTATTTTAAAGTTTTCTTAAGTTGATATCCTACAGAAAGTATTCCCACAACTCACTGGTGTGGGTATTCACGAGTGACTATACTTACCCCTTGTCACACTACTGCATCAGTTTGACCTATGCTCTACTAAACTTGAAGTCAATTCTGACACCGCACCCTCTAAGGTCTAGCTCGCCCTCGCCCTCGTAGGACTGAGCGAGGTACAGATAGTACTCATGAGTACGTTTGATGCCTTTCCCTAGCTTGAATAAAGAATGTTGGTTGGTCAATGGTCTTCGATGTCTACCTACACTCTGCAGGTAAACATTGACGACCTTCAACCAACAACGCTCCATCTGCAAAACCAGGGAAAGGCATAAAAAAAACATACTCAAGAATATTATCTATGAGATGTCAAAATAAAAAAAAAATTTATCACTTTTTCTTTGTACTGAGATATTGTATGACAGAATTTATCATTGACAGATCGTTTTTTNNGTGTCTTCTATAGACCACTGCATCAATTTGACTGTACAAAGCAAATTTGTGGTTTCTCTAGGCTGCAAGCAACTTTAATAGGTATTACTTATTTGCTACATGCATATTGCTACATGCATATGGGCCTATTACGGCTCCCTCAAATCCCTTATTTTGGCCTGAAAATGATCACAAGAACAGGTGGCATATCAAGAACAAATGTCAACATTAATGTGTAAGTAAGTGTATGTACTGAAAAACCGCAAGGACAAAGATCATGTTTGATCCTAACTTTTTCTTTATTTTGAAATCTAAATACGAGGTTGTACATGGACGGACTACAGTAAAAGTTACATTGAACCAAAATGACAGTAACTAACTTGAAAAGCATCCAGACTGGCTTAGAAACAGTAAAAAAAAGGTCCCCCCCCAAAAAAAACAAAAAACAGCCATCATATTTGAAAATAAACAGTTCTTTTTAAGAAATAAGCGACAGGACCAGTCTTATTGATGTAT
>VJOZ01015897.1:0-10868 GCA_009801055.1 Stichopus horrens | reverse complement strand
CTTTACAATATCAAAGAAGTAGGACAAAGAAAGGTGAAATGGTGAAAGTTATTTCCTGGTATTTGTCAATATTATATACCACAATCTCAGGGGCCTTTTTGCCAATTTACAGAACTAGTTCGAATTTCTAAACTAATTCGCAAGCAGTATCTGTTTCAATGGATTTCAATAGCCCATGAATTTCTGTAGTGTGTAAAATTTACTTACTTTTCTTCAGTAATGTGCCTGGATATTCGTTCTTATATCACCAAGGTGTTTGAACTTTAAAATTGGTATTGTATTGTCCTTTCTTTTCTGTGAATATTGGCAAGTAATCTCAAAGCCATTCGACGTATGGTTTAAAACCCTCACAGGATCATATCACCCGCAATCGAACGAGGGTCCCCCCAGCCTGTCCACTTCCCTCTAACTGTGCAGGTGGTGGAAGCAATGCCAATATGAATAACACATAATAATAATAATAATAAATAATACACAGTGATACATATCAACTTTGTTGAGATGATCATGCAAGAACAGTAATGGATTATAATCCTCCACTGATTTAAACCCAAATATCCAAATAGCCACCTTTGATATCTATATGTTAACTTTGTCGATAATTTTTCACTAGATCACACCATTTGTTCCCAATCCCAGCTCCCTTTCTCAGTGGTTCTTTCTCAGGCTACCACCTACTGTACCTCAGTGCAATGTTCCCCTTATCTACCTCCAACCCATTCATGTCCATTGCCAACTTATATCCTTAGATCATACTATGTGTCCCCAACCCTAGCATCCTCCGCTGTGGTTTCTCTCCTAGCTACCACCAATATGGTGGCGATTAGTGGGTCCTATCCGGGCCCGACCAGCAGCAGAAGGTCACTGCACCAGGCTATACTGACCACGCTACACACTTTAACATAGTAATGGCATTTCCCTGTGAAGTAGAGGGCAGGCACTACAGAAGATTTTCAATGGGAGTACTCTCAAATCATCCTACATCTAGGCCAAACGTCAAATCTATCATGGATGCCCAGAACAAAATGCCCGAACTTGAAACCAACCTGTGTAACTTCAGGAATAAAACCGATTGCCTGTTGGACAGAAAAAGCAGAACAGCACATATTGTGTACTAGGCCACTGTGACAATAAATGACTGCGTTAGACACTAGTCTAACCGAGCCCGGTTTCAAGACAAGACGGCACAAACCACCATCAGTGATTTAACAATGAAAGATTTAGAAACAAAAAAAATAAAACTGTCAAAATACATTTGGTGTCTCAAAGACATTAGCAAGGAATTCAAAATGAAAATTTTAAAGAGTGCCTCACCTTATTTAAATGTCAGCAAACATTGCAACTTAAAGGCAGTACCTCATCACCCAAGTGCTGAAATGCATCTAAATTCAAGTTTAACATCGCCATAATCTACGCTGTGCTAGGCCAGTTGAATTGTAAGTCACCGACTCAGATCATTCAACCTCGATCACTCAAATTGTGCAGATAAGCTGAACACTTGAATACCCTACAGATAAATTATATTCCTGGATTATGCAGTGAACCTGACAAGTTATATGTTTAATCATTTGTATACTATAAACGAATACTATTGCTTGCTTGTTATTTCTTAACATGAATTCAGGAGAATTTAAAGCGAGCAATTCTAATATCTCTCCGTAAATTAGCCTTCCGTTTGTGACAAACTGTAATAAATTTTTTTCTTTACTTTCCATTAAAAAATTCTGGTAACCCGTTTTGTTTTTGTGTGCGAGTTCTTGGTACGAGGGTCGGAAAGAAATGTGTGTGTGGGGGGGTCTAAAGTATCACTGGACCCCATAAAGGCCACATTGGCACTAGACAGGGGGGATTTGATGTCTGAAAGTGGGGGAGGGACAAAACCAGACCGACGACCAAACGGCGCTGAAGGCATGTAAGAAAAACAAATTCTTGATCCCTCTCATGTGCCGGCCCCTCCCCCATCCCATAGCACCCCCACTGCATTTCAGTCTATTCCCTTTTAGTAGCCTACTGCTGTAACAAAAATCACAAAACTAACCGGATTATGACGTAGGTCTATCAAAAAAACTGAGTTAGAGAAAAAAGTGCCCCCCTTGCCGCCGTAATCCCGCTTATGGCACTAGGGTTTCATAAAAAAAAATACATAGCCTTGGATTTTGCTTTTGTGACAGCTCGAAGGTGTAGGTCTACTACATTTTCTGCCTATCACTAAGTTCCTTGAATCGCGGTGGCGTTGGACAACACTTGCAAATATTGTGTATTTTACTTCTAATTTTAGGAAACCCCAGTCCAGTACCAGCTTATTAGGGGCATGTAAGAAAAACAAATTCTTGATGCGTCAAAAAAGATAAAAAATAATACCTAGGCCTATTAGGTTGTCATAAGTCAGTGTTTGTTTGGTGGGAATTGCCTACGAGTCAGTCAGTGCCATGGATCGACTTTTGTGAGCAGCAAGAAAGCAAAGCAGGCCGGGTCGGTCAGAGAGTTCGAACAACCCAACTTAAGGGAGGTCCATTTTTCCAGTCCTGTGTTTGAAGGGTCAGCTATGAAATATTCTTTGTCTTGACATATTGAGGCCGAATTTCCGTTCAGATGTGAAAATATTGTGCTGACAGTAAGTGTGTGTGGAGGTGGACTGCAGAAACGTCAGTCATGTGTTTTGTTTGCACTTTTGGCATATGCTGAATTGGCTGCAAATACCTATAGCGGGGAGCGTGACAGTGTGGTACCGTGACAATTGAAAAGATTGAATATGGCAGGTACAGACGAAAGATTACAAGAGCTGGTAGACACTGGCTTCACCAACCACCAAATAGCTGAAATGTTGCATAGGTACCAGTGAGAGGACCGTGGTGAAGGGAAAAGATGTGCATTACACATATGAGAAAGAAGGACCCGGCTAAATTCAAACATAAGTGGTCAGTAACTTTCAGTCGTGATCAATCACGATGATGATGATGAATACGTACAAATCCAGTTACCCAAATGGTTCCCTTCAGTAGCAATACGTCACACATATTTCCGTTTGTCTGTTCAGTCACGCATACACGTCGTCTTAATTTGCTTATAATTACACCCCAGGTATGGGCCTTAGCCTGCAACATCATCGATCACTGTTAACGGTATAATTTTAATACAATGATACCTACTGTCAGTACAATATCACAAGATTTCGATATAACGAGGAATATTTTTAGGACAATGCCATAACATTTCAATATAATGACGAATATTTGAGTATATTTGGTATATAGACGTAAATTTTCGGTGTATAGACATATATTTTCGGTACAACAAATGATATCACATGTTGTGGCCCTTTTAGCGTTCCATAACCCGAACCTTTTATGTAAATACAACACGACGTAGCCTAGCCAATCAAAAAGTCATAAGCGCTTACTTCAAAATGAAGGTGAGTTCGAAATATACATTTACAACCTAAAATCCAATGTGTTAAAAACCAAAGAGAAAACGCGGTGGAGACAATTATTCAGCCGTTCTTCCACGGAAAAGGTAACATTTTTTTTTTTATAAAACATGAGGGTTCGTGACGGTAAGATGGTTAATTAGGCCTAACGTTAGCCCTTTAACCTGATTTAAATGCAGAGCTCGAGAACAAGCTGCGACATGTACAGTACTGTACAGGCAGTAGCCTAAAGACAAGTTTGTTTTCGTGGAATGGGTGTTGTCAGATGTTAATAATCCATGTGAATTTTTTAACAACCTGGACTAGCCTAGAGCCTGAGGCTAGTACTACTACTCAGCCTGTTCAAGGGCTTGCCTAGTCTGGACTCTGGCACAGTCAAATAATTTGTAGAAATAATGAATGAAGTTTAAAGCCTTCCAGATAAACCAAATGTATCACTACCAGATATTAAGAGTGTTGTTCTCAGAATGATAATGGTTGTACTTGTAGTAGCATGGATCATTGGATGTATAAAACTTCGCGCATCTAACGTAAAAACCTTGAAATTTCTAGCTGTTGTATATTCAAAATCCATACAAATCCCATATCTTGTTTTCACATGTCTAAAATTCAATTTTACGGGTAATTTGATCCAATATACCATGGATTGTACCTCAAAATCTGTTATTTTAACCAACATTTACTTTAGTTAACGATACGATGTAAACCTGCCAAACTTCGCGCANNGTTAAAATTGAGAGTTAGGGTTAAGGGTAGGGTGAACTTCTGGCAAAAACAAGGATTTTAGCAAGAATACGTCACTTCCGGTCACTGATTCTTAATTAGTACCATCATGACAATCATTACATGAAGAATGTCCTTTTAAGCAAATACTGTGCTTATAAACCTACAACACAAACCTTTGAACAAGCTAGCAACAAAAATGGTCAGGAAAAATTCCATTGAAGAGTCAAAATCATGATTTGAAAATTTGCAACATTCGGCGGAAACTGCGAATAGGATGCTCTAGCCTACATCAACTACTGTAAGTTATGCAGTAACATAAAGTTGACTAACCAGGCAAGGGCCATTAAATAAACAGTGTCTCAGCTTTCTTTTCAATCATTTCAAGGCATTGTAGTAAAAAAATTGTCCAGCTTCTTAGGTAATCTCATTTTAGGGGTTATTTTTTAGGGGTGCGCGAAGTTTGGCAGTGCGCAAAGTTTGGTGTATGTACTATACAGTATACAACCGTAGTACTGTAGTTTTAACAAATGTCTCAAAAAAGTTACGTTGAGGTCTAATGACATTTTATTAAACTGCAGCAGTGCTTACTATAAACAACCAAAAGGTCTAAAAAAGGTCTTAAATAGTAATGGAATGACAGGGTGTGCAGTGGTCGTGATCCTTTGTCCTATGCCCACAAAGCAACAAAATGACTCTCATCCGAGATCTTCCATTTGTACTGTAGCCTACTGTAAATATCTGTAGATGTGTTTGTTAGCCCTCGAATGGCCTATGTCGGTGTGTGCTCAATAGTAGGGATTATGTTAGCTTTTGTACACATCATAAAGTGTAAAGAGTTTCAAAAAGTTTCATCAAAGAATGGCCTAATTTTCACAGGCAATTTGATCACAACAGTAAGTCAATGGACAACGTTTTTGAGTCTTTGATAGCAGTGAATCTACAGCCAGAGATCAAAGTCACATGGGTGTAAAGATGCAGGAAAGTTTGGTACAGTAGATATAGCCTGTACCACATGACTGAATGAGGAAATCCAAAAGGATGTGTGATCATCACATACAGTACTGTCGTATGAATCTCTCATCAGGGTAAAAAATGAAGCTACTAAGTTATTTTGGCTTATTTCTATCACGATAGAGTAGACTCACGATGAACCACAAACTGTTTGTATCCAAGAATTAAACCCCCAAAAAAACTTGAGCACATTTGGCAATTCACCCGCAATAATAGCTTTGCATTGGTAAGATGTGGAGAGTTAATTTTTGAAAGGTACAGCACACAGTGAATGCTCTTACAAACTGGGGTTTACAAAATTTAAACTTTAAATAAAGTTAGGGTGGGCAGTGTGTAGGGTATCCTAGTAGCTTACTTTTAGAAAAGAAGTAGATAACTACACTTCCCAATCATTCTGTTTACAAATGTCTCCCAATGTATTCCATGATCAGTTCAAAATACGCAGACTCTTGTGTCAATGAGTGACAATGACAGCTAGGCGTTCAGTACAACATGGAAAACCATCCATACAAACATTACAAGGGGGATTTATTTGGAGGGAACGGGCATTTATTGTTGAACGGACCATAATGGGCATTCATTAGTTTATCGCTACATACTGTATAACCAACCATTCTGGAAGCACTGCAGAGCATTGTAATAGTGTTGTGTATGTACTGTGTTTTGCCTTTGAGCTTCACAAGGTTCTAAGAAGAGTGATTTATAATTGCTGTGAAATAATTGAACCCCTCATTCTGTCACCGTTTTACTTTTAGGTCATGGAAACTAATAGCAGCAGTGACGGGGAAGATGAAGTGTTTTTTGGACCAATCTTAGCCAAAGAAGTTAAGAAAGCATCCAAGTTGAGACGTGCTACTCAAGTATTTTTGCCTAATTTTAGAGAAAATCTGAACACTTCTAGTGATTCTTCTCAGTGTGAAGATGAAGGTACTGCTGCTTCCATGTCAGTTGAAGTTGTTGAAGCAACAGACCCTGCGACAAACTCTGACTATCTGACAGAAGCTAGTCGTGTGACAGAAGCTGGCATAGAGCAACTAACTCAGAGTCAGACAAAAACAATCCATAACGGTGAAAATGTAACAAAACAAGAAATTAAGAGTCTGGCACATCAACAACTTGTGAATAATCTTAAAGAGGCAGTCCCTAGCTGTCCAACAACAAGCTCACCCTTTCCAAAAATAATAGAGCTGACTAAAAATGAAAAGAATGATAGTGAACAAGAGGAGTCTCCTTTTCAAAAAAAGTCCAAAGCATTACTTGACTTAATTCACAGAGCCAGAGAAGACTTGAGTTCACCTACTCACAGTCCATCAAATGTTAGCTTATCAGAAAGTGGATGTACCTCTGCAATGAAGAGAAAAACTATTTCCTCCTATATACACGAATCGACATCACCTGTGTTGAAGAAAATAACAAGGACATCCCTAGATACAGATGCTGTTCAAATCCCCAAGGGTGGAGTTTGTAATCATGAAACAAAAACCAAATTTCCATCTGCACCAAAGGTTTCTGAGGAAAACGTCTCACACTGTTTGGAGGGCAGCAGTCTGGATGTCCAAACTTTGAAAAGTGAGGCAAATGATGAATGCTTGAAAGATCTCTGTAAGGAATTTACAGCTGTAGATAGGCCTGATGATGATGGACAAATAAGAAGTGATTTGAATGCAGGTGAAGAACAGAAAGCTGATGAAATCAGACAATGTGTCAATTTAGACACTGTCAAAGTGTCAGAGAAACAAAAACTAAATAGCTTTCAAGGTATGATAAATGATAGACATCAAACTAAAGATTGTTTACTTCCCACACTGGCCTCTGCATTCAGTAGAATTGAACATAAACCCAGTTCAGATTCATCTGTCAACAAATCCCTCACAAATCATTTAGATCTTGGAGGTCATGGCATGTTTAGAACTGTTGGTGATGTAGACATCCAGTTAGATCCATTTCTCAGTAAGCAACACCCAAAATTTGAAAACAAGGAAAATCTAGTAGACAAACATGACCAACCAGATTATGAAACAGTCAGCCAGGATAAACAAGACAATCATGGTGAAGAGCATGATGGGAATATTCCAAAGAAGACATCACCAGCAATCCAGGCTTTCCATTATTGTTCAAACTCAATGGTTGGACATTGTGGTCGTCATGGTGACTTGCTCGTCAATGGTACATACATCAATCCAGAGCACACCATGTCTGGCAATTATTCACAAGATGCTGTAATCCCGGGCACTATCATGAACATGGCGAAGCCCCTGTATGCAGACTCTTAAATGTCATTGAGAAGGAAAGTTCTTGAGGAGAAGAAAGCCCAACTGATGAAACTGAAGCAAGCTAAAGAAAGTTTAAAATATCAGTTGTTACAAGATGAACACAAACAGGTAATTAAAATGGTTGGGAATGGCAATGTAGGAGAGTAGATAATAGCATGGGAGAATAGGTAAGAATATTAGAGTAGTTATTGTAGTTGATAGCTTCATTATGCAGTGGGGCCACCATTGGGAACATGGGGATGCATATGCCCCAAATAACATTTTGACCCATAAAATTAATTTACGTGGAAACATATTTAGGCTACATTTATTTGCAGGGGGTGAGGTGCAGTGTAAAAAAAATTGGCCTCGGGAATGCCATTTCTGGTGCTGTGAGAGGTGTTTGGGCCAAAAATTTCTGTTGAACTTTGTGCCAACTGATGGTGCTCTGCTTGCAGGTGACCTTAAGATTTCTTTTTGTGCCTGGCACTGATCGTAGGGTTCTTATAAAGGTAAACATGCAGCCCCCGATCAAGCAAGCACAATGTTATATGAGGAAATATTCTACTGTAAATAAAAGCAGTCCAAATTATTACCATTCATTATAGATTGATGTTTCCCTCATTAATTGAGAAATTGCAGAAATGAGATCGCTGAGGTATGTCATGGCTGGGTACATGCAGGTTATAAAGACTCATTGTAGTGTGGTTTCTGGCCATCTTGGGAGTTGGACCATGGCAGTGCTTCTGTTGTTACACTACCTCCTCTAAAGAACAGATGTGGATTGATTGAAAGTACTGCAGTTTAATGCAGCTGTATGAATTTCAGTGATTAAGTGATAAATAAACATGTCATCAGTGTTTCCACTATGATGCAATTATGACACAATGACCCATCAATTTGGAACACCGATTTTTTTTAAAAAAAATGAAAAATGGTTCTATTTATGCCTACAATTGAGGTAACTTGATTGAATTTGCAGTTATGATGCTGAAATATAAAGTGAGTCAATGTCTCTCAATAATCATTATTTTGACCCTAGTGTATAATTTTCTGAGTGGAAACACTGCATGTCATACGTTGTTAATTGTATCTTTGGTAGCTGCATATTCATATGATATGTATCTGAAGGTTTTTTTTGAAATCTGAAGTTAGGTAAGGTAAAAACTTGAAATGATTGCCTTAATGCTGTTTACAACATGAATGCCAAACTGCTGGAAAAAATGATATGGCCTATCTCCATCTCTTCCTTAACAGAATTGTCCAGCCACAAATTTGGCTTTGATATGTCTAAGAATAAGTTAATCTAACTATTCTGGTGAAACTTCCATTCAGTTCCTATGCCTGGTTCTCCAGATATTACCCCCCCCCCTCTTTGCTACCAACTGTAAACTTGAAGCAAGCAGGAGTAACATCTCCTCATATTGCTGAAGAGTCTTTTCTTTTCTTCATTATTGAAGTTATTATTTTGACTTTGAAATCAATAGGTGGTCAACTTAAGTGCTGGTTATGTGAATGTTGCAAAACTCTCATACCCTTCATACAGTCACATTATGATAGCACTAGATGTTGAGGTATTAAATTTGGTGAAAAGTTCGAAGAAAAGCATCAGTTGCAACTCCCTGCTTTATCGATTGTGATGACATCACTCCTGCTTGCTTCAGGTTAACTTTTGGTGTCAAACTGGGCAACTTCAACCTCTCATATTGCAGGAACCACACATGGGAATTGAACAGACCTTTCACTGTAGTGATCAGATTTACTTACTCTTCAACGTATCAAAGCTATATTTGTGGCTGGACCATCAAGTACCGTAGGTGATGGATAACTATTTCAGGATCCTTGGCAACTCTTTGTTATCTTGTTTCTTTAGTAACATCACATCATCTCCTTTGCTCTAGTTTTGTTTCATATTGTTTGTAGCAAACTAATTCATTAATGTGAATCAAATATGCTCTACACTTAACAGACATACTCCATCAACAGATCAGCAATCTTGTCCCTTTGATATTCAGAGTATGTATACTGTGCAGTATGTTAATACACCGCTTGCAGTATATGGGTAACTGTTAATTGAGCTCTTACTTTTTAATTGTGCCACTATGTTTCAACTTGGTTCAATTCTCCCCGACTTTGGTTTTTTATTTTTGTTCTTATTACTGCAATGCAATCAACATATGGAACTGAACAGGTCTTACTGGGCAGTGTACCATCTTTTGAAATACGTAGACCTGCGGTTGCTGCTGATGACGAAACTGAAGCCTCCCCAACAAGAACACTGGTAAATATAAATAGAACAAAATTTGTGTTCTGATTGAAAATAACTGAACAGATTTTTAAACGAATTATGTTTCATAGTGGTTCTTTGCATTATGGGTAGTATTTGACACCATCTGTGATGTCAGTCTTATGGAACATCCCTGCTTCTTTATGATCTTGAATGCCACACAAATTCAAACTGTAACATAACAATACATAGTCATACTGTAGTTTTTATTCTCACAGCATTTACAAAAACTCATCGAGTCTGTTCACAAATATTTTGTTACACCTTTTGAGTGGGGCTCATATGTTTATGGTCAATGTCCAAACTAAAAAATTCTGAACATACGACACACAACTGAAGCAATAATGATAGGGTAATTAACAATCCAAATCACTCACTGAAAATCTGTGACCAGACACTGTTTGAAGTGATTGCGTGTGCCGACCAAAAGTAAAAACATTAAAATTGTATACATGCCTGAAAGTTTGTAAGGGTTTTAATTGCACAATTCATAAAAATTCAGGAATGCAAATGGGTTTCAGGTGGTTAGTTCTGCAACGTGATTGCAAATAGTTTTTACAAAACAACAAAAAGTGTAAAATACGATAATGTAGTGGATGACAGTTTTCATTCAAATCAACCTTGTGCTTCTTTGAACAAGCCAATAATTTAGTGTGTGGGTTAGCCATATTATGTAGATGTTCCCTACTACTTTTGGTACAGCTCAAAGGTCATTTGAAGTCACCAGAGGTCAAAATGTGAAAACTTTGTAAACACTATAAACACCATATCTCAAGAAGCATTGTGTTGACTAATGTGGTACTTAGTATGTGCGTTGATCATGTTAAAGGTCGTGTGACATGAAAATAACATTTTGAGGTATTGGGTGCATTAGGCATTCAAAATGTTGAAAATAGCCACAAATTGCATCAAAAATTGACAAATTTACAGGCAAATTAGTGTCTCACAGCTGTGTCATGAATAAACATTAAATGGCTAAATATGCAAATTTGTGATGTCAGGAGAGGGACTAACAGGATATGTCTTATGTTAATCATTTGTTTATGTAACCTTTATTTCAAGGTCAGCTGAGAATTTTATATGCCCATAGGGTTTTATTTTGGAAGCATGTGTTTTCTCCTTCAAAATATCGATATCACACACCAATGTAAAACTCAGTAATTAA
>VJOZ01015890.1:0-10754 GCA_009801055.1 Stichopus horrens | reverse complement strand
GTCCACATGTCATGACCTTTGACTTTGTCACTATTTTTCAGTGTTATCGTTGTTATTTGTATTGAAGTTTTATTCACTCACTTTAGAACTATTTTATGAAGAGATGTGATTCAGAGAAGAATTTGTTAGTGACTCATTACAAGATTCTTTCCCTCCATTTCAGCTCCAGCGGTATTGTCAGACCAGCAAGATTGCCCAAAAGGTAATCAATGTTTGTGCTTTAAGAGATATGAATCCTATATCATGGTTATGTATTTTGTTACACACCTGCAGAAATGGTATCTTGTAAACTGTAGCCACATAATCAAACAGCAATCAATTCTCTTAGCAGCTCTGAAACCAGATGCAGTTACCATGGTGACTGCTCTGTTCATCTCTTCCTTCATATCAGCAACACTAAGACTGTATTTTTCTTTTCTGTCGTCACTGAACTCTCTCTGTGTTCTTTGCTAGCTGAACGGCTTTGTGGAAAAGAAAATGGACTTTGAGGTGAAGGTGGGAATCGTCAGAGGAGCATCCCAGTCTAGGGGAATGTCAGACTTTCTGAATCAAATAAAGAATCAGAGGTTGAGGGAAAATTCAACAAATGAGAAAAACAGAGAGCAAGAAGGTAGTAAGTGATAATATGTATGAATTAAACGCAGTGTTGAAATTTCCAGCAATTACAGTTGGTCTTGCACTGGATGGCGTATGAGTAAATTTTGGCTGTCCTTTCAAATCCTTAGTTGGAGTACCAAAAATTGAGTTAGTCCTGTAGGTGATGAAAATTATCTGCTAGTTTGCCAGGGTTTGCACAGGTGCTTGAAAATCTGGAAAGTACTTGAATTTGATGAAGCACTTTTCAAGGCCTTGAAAGTGCTTGAAATTTTGCTTTTTGGCAGTCAGGTCCTTGAAAGTGCTTGAAGTTCAAACATCAGAGTCCATTTCATTTCATCGTCTACAAAAATTGTGAAATATTTCTTTACAACTGAGAAAAATGTAAAAAAATACAAAATAATCATAATTGTAAAATTATCAATCGTGAAAGTTCTTCCGTGCATTTGTCGAATAGATCGTCAGTGCATATACAACACAAGTGCTGGAGGGAAGAGGGCAGGCTCACAAATACTCTTGTACCTGCGGTGCTGGAATACATCATTTTACCCTGCATCTGTACATTTCAGGAAAGTTAAATATTCACACCTGCCGCATAGGGGATATCCACTGTGGCGACGTACCAAGTGCAAACGTTACATGTGAAGTGGAATTGGGTACATTAACACATTGCAGTACTTGCATACACATACACATATCATGCACGTATGTCTGGACTAGATATAGCATAAGTCAAAGTGTTGTTCATGTATCATCAAGTTTCGTCAGTTTTTCACCGACTGCTTTCTGCTTTACTCTCGGAGAACGTAAAAGTGGTGTCAAGCAGACATTTTGGATTGGATTTATGGCCATGTAATCAAATACTCTGCACATTTGGTTGTGAACAGTGGTGTCTTTTGCAGTATGCCAAGTTGTGCTGACCTAGTCTATAGCCTAGGCCCAGTGTAGGGTCTACCGTTACACACGAAGTCGTAACGCTAGGCCTCGTTTTCTCCCTTGACTTTGTGTGCAACATGCTGTGTAGCCTACCCTAAAACTAACCTGTTTAAACAGTAGTAGACATGAACCCACACATGTTGCAGACATTTTAGTTTTCTTAGCATTTTTTAATTATTAATATATCAAGGCACTTGAAAAAATATTAACAATGGCAGGAAATTGCCAGTTTAACAGACTTTAGCTTGATAATCCTAACTATGCCAGCTGGCTGTTATCTTCTGCTGATAAACATAAGGCAAGCTGTAAATTTTGTTTGAAAGACATTGATATTTCCACTTAAGAAGCACATTATAAAGTTCCTAAATAAGATAGACAGTGCAGTTTAGTGATGGTTTTGGTTTTGTTAAGTTTGGCTTAAACAAGTACTTAAATATTGAAATTTCAGTCCTTGAAAGTCCTTGAAAAGTCCTTGAATTTTGTAATAGAAAATGTGTACGAACCCTGGATTGCTGCGCCATGGGCAGACTCGCTTCTGTTTCTCACTCTCTTATTTTGTGAAGAGTTTAACACATATCTCAGTAAAATTTGCATCAAGTTAAAATCATTAACGGAATTGGTCACTAGAAGGACAACCTGGTGGTTCATAAAAATGTTCTTCACTGAAGAATAAAGCATTAAGTGAAAATCTCCAGTAGGTAGCAATATTAACCTCAGGAAGCGTCCAGTAAAGTCTATAGCCTGTTCCCCTTTTTGCTTCATCACTACCAGCAATTCATCAGCAGTCATATAGAAATGGAAAAAAAAAGCATGTCATAAAGGATGATCCCCAGAAAACCAATATGTAGATTGACAACTAACAAAAGTAAACATTTGAATCACATGATTCTAAACTCATTTTAGATGATTTTTTTTTTTTTTTTTTTTTTGCAGTCATTTCAGATGTCCCTGCCAGTGAATCTACAGAAGCATCCTCCCCACTCATGCATATTCAGAGTTTTCTTCAAGCTTTGACCAATGCTGACAAGGATGGTAGGGTTGTCATATACAAAAAAGGTACCTAATTTTGCTATTGTCTTATTTTGTTATCTTTGGACTGCTCTTCTAAAATTTGTATTGAAATCTTGCATTTTAAATAGTCAATACCAATGTCTACCAATACCAATACTGCCACTGAGGACCCTGCTTGTACCATCTTTGTACTCTACCTGCATTCATGGAGGATGCAATCCAGTCTTGCCCATCTAGCAGTAATTGAGTATTAGGTATCTCTTTACATTCTGCAAGAGTGCCCTTCAATGTTTGCTAGAAACATACAGAAGTGATGACTGTTCACAATGGCTGTCACAACAAAACTATTTGTCTGTACTAACTCTTGCTGTGTTTGGGAAACATTAAGTAAGTACAAAGTGATGCATGCTTGTGAAAGGAACTGGCAATGTTGCCAGTGTCATTGAAGAGGAACTGTAATGCGTGTTTCAGTTTCAACCTACACTTNNTGGTTTTATTTTCGTAATAACTTCTTTCAAAATAAAACTTCAAACTTCGCTGCGTTTTTGTACAGCATCTCAACGTTTTGGAAATACATGATGCATCACATGCACCCGCAATACTACGTGACATGTACAGGTGCATGTGTGACGTCACCAATCATGTGATTTGGTGACAACATGGTGACTTGCGAGTGAATAAATTCCATATTCATAAAAACTTCATATTTTCTTGGACGCGAATTTATTATACTATGCAATGGTGTCTTATTGTTTGAAAAACTGTATTTTAAGTATCAGGACTATCTGGGAGGCTGCGCAACAGTTTTCCTTAAGCTTAAAGCAGGATGTGCTGTTATCCCTGCATTTTCCAAAGTACACCAAAGAAGTGGTTATACTTATTGTAGTTGCAGAAAGTTGTAAAAACTCCTGCACAGAGGTATATTTGTCCAAGTGCGGCATAATTTCCAAAGGAAATGTGTTTTCATAGGAGTTTCGTTGTGGCACTGTTCACGCAGAAATGCCACACATTTACCACAGGGCCCAGTTCCACTCATTGTTTAGCAGAAAAAACTAAATCGCTCTTCTTTCTACCGTAATTAGCACTCTAATTAATGAAATCTTTCCTGAAAGAAATGTGGCATAGCAGTAATTATTCAGATTGATCAACCTGAAAGACTATTTCTATTTCTGCAACAGCACATCCTACTTGTAGTACCTTAGTGCCTATACAGTCAAACAGACCCATTTCCTTTCCTTCCATAGGATTGCTCAGCCAGTCGAGCATGAAGTTCCTACTCCTAAACCCCGCTGTGCATTTTAAAGAAATAGTCACTCGGGCCAGGTCAGTGATTATTGCAGGAGGTACAATGCGACCACTGGATGAATTTAAGCACCAGCTGTTTTCTTGCACGAGTATCTCACCGGATCGTATCATAGAGTTCTCCTGTGGTGAGTGGTATCAACAATATGTTGTTTTTTAAAAATCAGTCTAACCCTGTGTTAGTCCCTTAAACTTCCTACGTTGTTGGCTTCAAGGTTGGTCCACTTCTTCTGTGTAGCATTTTTTTTTCTCTCAATGAACCACCACTTTGAAAAAAGTACCATGTTGACCAATTAACAATATTGAGCTGCGGTTATGCTGCTCCTAGAGTAAAATGCTCTTGTAAGGTTGTTCACAATTCATCACACATAGAAATTCAGTTATTGTTGCTCAAGAATAATTTCTTCACCCAAACTTTCAAAAATTCAAAAGATGCATTTTCTGTAACTCATCTTATGCATAATGTTTTGAGGAGATGAAGCTTTGGTAGATGGTTAGCGATAAGCCTGAATGGTTTAACAGTACTTTAAGCTATTTTTGCCCTCTTCCTCTCTCAGAAAGCCATTCATAATGATCATCTCCTTGCTCTGTGGATGAAAATAATTTTCATGCATGTGTTTTACAAAGCAAAGAGAGGCCTTAGCAACGTCGAAGTTGATCTCGGATGAAAACCAGTGTAAATAAAAAGTAGAAATGTTGCATAAATGATGTCAGAATCATCTTTTTTTTTAACTACAGATCATGTGATACCACCTGATCATCTGTTACCAGTTTCCCTTGCACAAGGACCCTCAGGCAAACAGATGGATTTTACATACCAGTCCAGGAATAAATCTGAAATGGTATGACGATATTGATATCCATCTTTGTTTTTCTCTAATATTTCTTGTTTATGAACGTGTTCCTGTGGTCTGTGAATTTGTTGTGAAGTGGTTCAGGATTACTTAAAAGAAAAAAATGACAACACAGATGTGTGTAACATTAAAAGTACTTTGGCAAAGGAAAAGCAACATACCAAAAAAAGGGTAATGATGATGGTAGTGTAGTCATACCTAATTAAAATTCTTCGTGACTTTTTTTTTCATTTCGTTCGCTGTGTTTTCGATTCCTTGCCGAAAGCGGAAGGAATCTTTGCGATGGCGATGTAATGTGCGTGCATGTGTTGGTGGGTGTGTATGTGTGTGATGCTGCTTGTAAACATGATATCTCAAGAAGGGTAGGCATGACTGATCTCATACTGTGAGTGGGTTGGCCATACTTAGAAGATGATCTCTTTGTTTTTATTGGGGTCACAGGTCATTTGAGGTCACTAGGGTTTAAGTGTGAAATCCTTGTAAATACGATATCTCCAGCAAGGTAACCTTGACTGATCTCGTACTGGGTGTGTTGATTGGCCATGCTAAATTGATGATTTGCATTGTTTTTGGTGGAGGTCAAATTTCATTTGAGGTCACTGGAGGTCAAAGTGTAAAAACATTGTAAACATATCTCTAGAAGGGTAACCTTGACTGACATCATACTTAGTGTGAAGGTCGACCAGCAGTGTAGTGCAGTGTAGAGCAGTGTAGGGTAGTGCAGTGTAGTGGTTCCATTCCATTATTACTGGTATTTGTTTATACTATTGTTTCTTCTGACAACACCAGAATGTTTTCTGCTTTGTTCTCCTCATCAGCTGGATGAACTCGGACGAATTCTGGTGAACCTCTCTACCATTGTACCAGCTGGTCTTGTTTGTTTCTTTCCATCTTATGAATATGCAGATACCGTTTATTCACACTGGGAAAAAAGTGGGGTTCTCGCAAGGCTGGAGAAGAAGAAGGCCATCTTTCAAGAGCCTAAAAAGGCAATTGAAGTGGACCAAGTCCTAGGGTCTTATGCGAGCATCATAAAGGTCAGAAATCAAATGGATAATCTTCTAATTGATAGGATGAAAACATTTGCTCACTGAAATGGAATCTTTCTAACCTGCACCTTATGACTGTGATTGCCTTAAGATTTCACACATCCTCTGTTCTAAAATAATTTCCGGTTGGTAAAACATTTTAAATTAATGATGTAACTTGTGAAACAAAATGCAGATTATCCAGATGTCTTCATCCTTTTGGTATCTTCCTTCTGGTGAAACAATCAAAAGAACTGAACTTTCCTAAGAAGTAGACCGTCTTTAGTTCAGTTAGAGATCCTTGACATCCCTCGGGAAACAGTCTGTCAATTACTCATTGAACTCAAGCAGACCATTAATAACTTGCTGGACACCCCCCACCCCCGGCAAAGAGACCATTAATACAGTACCTCACATCTCACCACTAGTATCAAAATGAATTCTCACATGAAGTGTCAAAAAATTATTCTTCCAGTCACCTCGTACTGCTCTGGCTTTTGATGTTACAGCTGTAAACTATGTAAGACGTCAAGAAAAAGGGTCATGGAAATGCTTCATTTGGCTCCGAGAAAGTCACGGAAAAGTCATGAAAATTGATTCCGTAGAAAGTGCATGAACACTGATTAACATGAGATGATTATCAATAGCCAGCTGAGCTTTCCATTAAACCATTAAATTGCATGCTGGACGTTTAGGATTCACGTCATTCATTGGTTGTCGCGTTGATAGATAGCAGCAGATCATCTGTATTTTCCAAGAATTGACCTTATAAAGTAGACTAATAGCCTCCCAAGCTCTCTGTACGGCAGGCAGTCGACTAGTATCTTGCTGGGGTTAGACGCAGCAAACAAACCATCAATAGATTGCCTTTAAATCAAACAAACTGTAATCAAACAAACTGTAAACAGTTCTCTCAAGTTTATCAAGCAAGTCAACCATCCGTAGCTTGGATTAATCGATGTTTTCTCTTGTCCTCTGGTCTGCCCCTTTAAGAACTTTTAAATAAAATATGAAATTTAAACTTTACGACAATGTGGGCCTTTTGTGTTTGTGAATGTAATTTTGAAGGGTATCAGAAGGCATTTGTAATGACATAAAACAAGGTGAAGTTTGGAAAATGAAAAGTCAAGGTTTTCACATTTTTTTAATACACATTCATGTAGAACTGTACACTGTAATGCATGTGCTTGTATTCTTTTCTCTTTTTTTTTTATTTATTTACTTACTTATCCAGAATACCAAATCCAAGCCATCTGGCACTCAAAATGGTGCCGTCCTCTTCTGTGTTGTTGGCGGCAAGATGAGTGAAGGCATTAACTTCTCTGACGACATGGGCAGGTGCGTCAAATTTTTGTCGTCATTACTATCAGCAGTATGAGATGTGAAATTGCATGACATAATTACAATTCTATTTAAGTATCAAATTCTAGTTGCCAGTCCTGGCTAAAGTAACTAATGCATGAATGAATCCCTTTGACATGTTTTTTTCGGACCAACCTTCCCCTCCTAACCGTCAGAGTTTCCCGGACTGTGGATCACAAAACGGCCGATCTTTAAAATCACAAAGCGATCCGTCGAGGGTTGTCGAATGAAGTGGATCCTACTGTCTTTGCCAAGTCCGGTTTCGGCTTCGACGTGAATAGGATGTAGAGCTGACTGCACATCTGGAAAGTTGTACATATTTGTCTGTATGGAAATTTTGAGAAGAAAATGCTTAAACATGGAAGGAACCAAAGACACACTGAAGAATAAACCACATGCACATGTGATTAAAACTGAAAATGCAATTTTTCAACTGTTTTGTTGCTATCATTATCCCTACATTTGCTCACATTTTGATGTTCCTCAGATGTGTTGTTATGGTTGGACTTCCGTATGCCAACATCCAGTCTCCAGAATTGAAGGAAAAAATGGACTACCTCAATGCAACCATGGTGAGTCTTGGACTAATATTTGGCATTCTTTCAGTGCACAATCCACAAATGCGTAATTCTTTTCTATCAAAGGGCCAATTTTTTACATTTTTGTGGCTTCCTTTGTCTTTTTTGTAGTTCTGTTATTAGGGTTTCAGTTTGAAACAAGTTGAAGCAAATTAACTAAGATTTGTAGTAAATCATAACCCAAAGAAGTGAAACATCGAGAAAATGCAAATTTATCCTCATTCCCCCCCCCAAAAAAAAAAAGATGGACAAACCTAGCTATGTTTACCACCATATTGCAACTACTTAAAATGAAAGCGTTACACTTAAGTTAACAATGCTACCAGGACCACACCCATCACCAGTGAAAGGGAAAAGGATCTGGTACCCCACCCCTCTCAGTATCATATCTATTTCTGCCACTCAACAGTAAATGCCACTGTGTAAGTTGTCTTTCTTTTATAAGTATTTTCAACGGTCTTTTTAAAAGGATTTTACACTGAGTTTTTGTGAAGTTTTGTACTTAAGTTTCCCCAGGAAACATAATTGTTTTCTTTCTCAGAAAGATGAAAACCTCACGTTGAATTTCTTGTGACTTTGCTACATTTGGTGCTGTATTACGTGTTCATAAATAATGACCTTTGGCAAGATTGTTGCGTCATGTTCAATGCAATGTAAAGTGCACTGCATTAAAATCATAGATGTCTGTCCTGACGAAAGGCTCCTTGTTTTATTTTTCAAACCAGCCGTTGATCCAAGGCAGAACAGCCGGTCAAGTGCACTATGAAAATTTATGCATGAAAGCTGTGAACCAATCAATTGGTGAGTTTGTTTGATCTGTGGAGAATAATCTGTCTCCTCTCCATATTTTTCTGTCTCCCCATTTCTCTTCTGCCCCCATCCCCCATTCCAACCCCCCACTTTTGCCTTCCCTGCTGGAAGGAATCACGATCATGGCCATCCTGCCAGAAGTATCACTGTTCTTAATAATTTTGATAAAATCCTAATGGCCTCCATGTGTAGTTCACAGCAACCAGCATTGGTATTTCCGCACTTATTGTTTTTGGTGATTTTCCGGTGAAATGATGTGCAGACTGGATCCATAACTTTGCCAAGTTTATAGCTTGTTAAATGCACGATATCTGAAATTGGTTAATCAACACCATTACATAAGGTTGGAAAACCTGAGTTTCCTCAACAAATGTGTCACATTAAATAATCACATGACCATGGCCAATCTTCATGGGATGATGTGCTGTTTTTTTGTTTTTTTTTCATTTTTTGTGACCAATGACCCAGTTACCATAACCCTCTTTGAAGTAAGATATTTCAGTTTTAGTTGTATAGGATAGTGAGTGTTGCAATCTCAGCCTACAGTTAAAGTACATATATTTACAAACAATGACAACAGAAACGATTTTATTTTCTCTCTAAATATAACATCAAACTTTCCCCTGTTGTTGTACAGCATGTCGTTATTTTGGAAATGTATGATTATGACATGCGCAGGCGATACTAAGTGATATGGGCAAGTGCATGTGCAATCACGTAGTATCTCAACAACAAGGTGACTTGCAGTTGAATAAAAAGCATATCCATAAAAACTTCATGTTTTCTTTGACATGAATTTATTGTACTACCCAATAGTGTCTTCTTATCTGAAAAACTACACTTGACTTTATGAGGACTATTTGGAAGGCTGTACAATGGTTTTCCTTAAAGACGTCATGACATGTAGACTAAAAATGCAGTCGAAACTGAGTTTCGTAAATATTTGGAAAAATTGATTTCCAAAACTGCCTTTGTTGTCCTTGTGGTGCCATCGAAAAGTTTATGCAATCCAAGTTTTTATTTTCACAGTTGGAAGGTCTTGTTTGAAAACCTTCCTTTCTACATGATGTCTTATTAGGGACAGATTTATACATGAGCTATGCCTCTATGATTGCTGAAAATGATTCTATTTGCACAAATTTTCTTGGATTTTTTGAAAACTTCCACACAGTGCTTCTTAAGTAGTGTGCCATGTGGATTATTTAGGAATTTTTGATACAAGGTCCCATGTGGCCCCTATAGCCCACTTTATGAAATTCTGCAAAGTCCTTGTTCTCTTACAGATTCTCTCGTGAAAAGTTGATAATTTGACATAATGGTACTCTACTAGTGAGACCTTTAGGGTGTCCGGAAATCCTGGGTCCAAAATCCAAGATGGCTGTCGGGCCCATCTTCAGCCTTAGAGCCAAAATTTTTGTACATACTTAAAGTGCCACTCACAGAGTGTCATAGGACAAACCATCAATACAGTATGCACATGTGGCAATCTGTAGGAGGAGAAACTTTTTGAAGAATTTTGTAAATGGACCAAAGGGCCCACACTGGACCATGGACCGGAAACTTCCGTAATAAGGTAAACAGATCACTAACAAAGAATCTGACAAATCGTTGAGATTGTACATGACAACCTGTAGGAAGCTGTCAATTCTGTAAAACAAAGGAAAAAGATGAGTATTTTGCAGTATCACCTATCTTGAGATTTGGACCCAAACTTTCTTAACACTAAAGGTGCCAAAAGCTGAGTATCATTATGACAAACCACCAACGTAGTACAGTAAAACCCTGCTTATCCAAACCCTGTTTATCCGAAACCCTGTCTATTCGAACTGGCCTTTCGGTTTTGCAAAACTGGCATCGTACACAAGCGATGTAAAATTTCAGCCTAGATTTGACAACATTTTGCCTTGCCTCTCTGTTTAACTTTTTTCGGTTCTCACAGATCTTTATTGCACTTACACCCGCTATTGTTAATGTTTGTCAGTACTACCAACTTGAACCGCCAAGCTGGAGGATGAATACATGATTCGGAAGTACCCCGTTAATTCTCTGAATGTTTTCTTTCTTCATTGTCGGTGTAGAATTACAATAGAGTCACTAAGTCCATACTTACAATAGCCTATCAAAGTGTTCTGAACTTAGGCTTTTCATGCAAAAGCCTCGCGCTAGCGTTAGCCCTGCCCAACAGTTGTTCTTTTCACACCTAACAATACAGTGATTGGAATTAATACGTGTGTGGAAGAATGTCAATCAGACTTAAATCTGGGCGCTATAGGTGAGAA
>VJOZ01015888.1:0-14014 GCA_009801055.1 Stichopus horrens | reverse complement strand
ATAATTGAAGAACCTTTGGGTACACACTTTATATTCCAAACTTTAGTAATGGTTCATGATATCCTCCACAAATGATAAAGTCTTGAACAATTTGATCAGCCTATCTATGCAGTAAGTCAGGCCACAACTGACATTTCTTAAAAGAAAACAGTTACTGAGAGCTTGTTAATTCTTTCAAATCTACTACTTTGAAAATCAGTGAGAGTTTATGTATTCATAGGATATCTAGCAATACACATATTGTCTTTGTCTTTTTCCAAAGAGTTGACAAGTTAATTTTTATTAGTTCATTGACTGATTCTTAAAGAAATTCTAAACTCAGCAAAATCAGAGGAAATCATATCATACTTTGAAATGACTTCTGACAATGGACCAAATTCAACTTCATATGAGCCGGGACAGTCATTCCTCACATGATATCATACATGTTTACGCCTTCTCGTGAGGACACACCATAACCATTATAGTATGTCTGGATATCACGTCATGTTCTATCATGCAGAAAAAAATCTTCTGGAGGCATGATTTCAGCACATTACAAAAAATCAGTGAGGACTAGGTGGCCAGGTAAAGCTTTCAGTTTTTGAACTTTGCCCTCTGTTGGTATCAAAAGACTGTTTATACTTCCATCAGAATCTGCACAGAATATAACCTACTTGAATGAGCTATTAACTCCCTAGGATAGGCCTAAATAAAACTGCTGATCTTAAAAAAATTTCTACAACCATTCAATGTTTACGCAACCTTTAGACCTTCAGATAATATGCTTACAAGCTATGAAAGCACATTAAGATGCCACTGATACTGCATACATTCTAAATTTTAATTTAAAACAGCATTTGAAAGTTTGTTTCAAGAAATCCTCTCCTTTCCCCATCCACTAACCACAGCACAAAATAGATCTTATGTGAACTTACACACGTGGATAAATTTATAATGGTTTGAAATTTATTCTTGCATGAGGCTCATTTTCCTGAACATCATTTCCATTTTCAAAACTTAAAGCTTGTCACTCCCACAAATATAGAACTTACTTGTCACTAAAATATACTCTAATAAGTGAGAATCATGCTAGTGAAAAAATAGTGGATGAGTGTATCTTGCAGACTCACTGCAACAAGTGTGAACACCATTTTATTTAAAGAGGAACTGTAGGGGATGTTTCAATTTCAACCTACACTTAATGTACATCTATTTACAAACGGTCACGAGAGTATTGTTTCTATTTTCAAAATAACTTCTTTCTAAATAAAACTTCAAACTTCCTACAGTTTTTGTACAGCATATCGCCATTTTGGAAATGTATGACGTATCACATGCACTGGCAATACTACGTGACATGTACAGGTGCATGTGTGACGTCACGAATTACGTAATTTTGCAACATCACGGCGACTAGCGAGTGAATAAAATGTATATTCATAAAAACTCTGTATATTCTTGGACATGAATAAATTGTTCTTTACCGAGCGGTGTCATATTGTTAGAAAAACTATATTTGAAGTCTCAGGACTATCTGGGAGGCTGTACAATGGTTTTCCTTTGATTCTGAGTTCTTCAGAAGCCACAAGTTTCTGTGACCTGAGCAAGTACCAAAAAGGTTCAATCGCTCCTTGAGTTCAATCTGCTACAATGTGTGATGGTTAAGACCCTTCAACGAGTAATTGGCTGTCCACAGACCAATGTTACGTCTCTTTCTGTCTTCAGATTTACGCCTCTGAGGGTATATTCTAATATAGTGTAACTATTTCTGAGTATCAGTATTTGATGTTTGTAAATACAAACTGGACAGTTGATGTTAACATTTTAATATTTCTTCAAGACTTCCAAAGTCTTTGACAAGCATCTCATGATTTAATTTAAAGAAAAAGAGTCTGGAATAAAGTTTTCTAAAAAAGTTTTGAAATCCCAGCCAAAACTACAGTAAGTAATTGAAGTGCGGAATCTTCATCATAAATTCAATGCCAGTGCAAACCCTGTCAGTGCTCTTTCCTTCATGAACTAGGTGATTGCATGCATTCGATTGTCCATAAATTGCGCCAATGAAATTCAATAGCTCTCAAATCAAGATGAATGTAAACACACACTTCAGTCGCCTGTGCATAAAGAAATAGATCCAGAAAGTGTCACGCATGTCCGCGAAGAGCGACCACAGATTAAAAGTTAAGACGTATCTAAACACTGACCTCACCATTCGTATCTCCTGGACTTCTACCTTCCTATAGTATTTAATGCAATTCGTAGGCGATACGAGCCACCAAATGACATGGATGTAAACACCAGTGCTAACGTTTCCCTCTAAAATTTTCTTTGCCGACAAAACGTCCTTTGGCACATCGATTTGCTGCAGTTCGCCTCGATCGAAATTACACCGGCACATTTCATGATCGACTACAACTCTGACCCGCGCTGGAAGAGGAAGGGATGTACCGATTTATTTTCCTCTGGATGGTTTAAAATTAAGTGTGTCATCTATTGCAATCCATGAAAAGAGGAAAATATTCACAATTTCAATGGGCAAAACGAGATGGGACAAACAATTTCTTCACTCATTCCACTCAAGGCTACATTTCAGCACACTGGAACACCGAAAACGCCAAACAGTTCAGGACTGGAATGCGGAAGAATTTCCACTGCTTTCCTCATTTTTCATTCTAGTAATGTTTTAACAGTTACCACAGGATGCCAGCAAATGAGCACAAGTGCTTTAAAATGCCAAAGCTTTGACTTATGAGCAATTACAATAACCGTTAAATTTACGAGCAAAACCTTTTAGAGATGTGCAGGAGAAGAGACTCCAAGAGGATATACAAGCAGCAGAGAAAAAAAAAAAGAAAGCCAGAATTTATGGTAAGAGTATGGAAATGAGAGAGCAGACCCGATGCCCGTGAACTGCCCGAAAGAAAATAAAAAGCTGATATTGATGGCAATTAATAGTGACACCTTACCACAACAGAACATTATGGATGGAGTTAAGAATATTTTCCAGTTATAAATCCTCCCACAGGGCACAAAACAGTTTGTTCTGGTGACACTAAGAGACATTCAATAAACCTCGAGGGGGCCCTGAAGTTTGTGAAAGGCCAGGGATTTTGCGAATAGATACTGCTGATGATGGGTTGGTATTATCTTACGACAATGCAAACATCGTCATCGCTAGCATCCGTGGAGAATATTGATCAAAATAGCAAGTTAGCATTAATTGGCGGTCTGTTATTTTTTAAGAAAACCGATAGCAAACATATCACCACCATCACTGCGAGTTGAAGAGGACGCTACTAAAAAGTGCGACCTTCAGTGAAACTGTGGTCACATAATAAAAGAATTCACCTTGAAGATTATAGCTATGAGGAGATAAAGTCACATTTATGGGAAGAACATGGTGATTGCTTTAGGGGCCACTGGGGCAGCGGCGTACAAAGGTAGAGGCTAACGGTATTTCAGTGAGTTCTAAAATGTAGTGAACAACTTCATAGTTAAGTCAAGATACGGAGAATGATGTTCTAGTTGATATTCCATCAGATGCACAAGGGGTCAATATCAACGGTGACTAGGAAATCAGGAGGCACTTGGTCGGTTCGTGACCACAAAATGCCCAAGAAAGTTGCAACTTCGAGCACAGTGTGGCAGAGACTGTAAATCAGGGTGGTCAACCTGTGGGTCATGGGCCAATGGGGCCCTCAAAGAGAAATTGAGTGAAGCCAAAACCATCATTTTGAACAGAAATGAAAAAGTAAAGAGTATGAAACAAACACACAAAAGGGCGAAAATACTACAGATATTATGTAAAAGCTCAGGATAACAAATTTTTTGTTATCGTTACATATACCTGTAACTATGGTACCATTTTCTGTCACTTTTTTATTTTTTCTGCATTTGCTTTGCATGGATCTTCCTTTATGCATTTTACTACTTCTTTGCTCCAATTCTTTCCTCTTACTTGTTATACAAGATGTTGAAATTTCTTTTCACAGCAGAGATAGTATACAGAGAAGGATAATAGAGGGCAGACTTGCAACCTGCATGGCCCGTCACAAAGTTCAAGGGTGTGTAATGTAGCCTATCAGTTAAAAAAAGTTGGCCATTTCTGCTCTAAATGTCAAAATCTAAGAAGAAGCACCTAAGAGAAAAAGAACAGGTTGTCCCTTTTTTTGGAAGAAATGTCCCTCCCACATTTCTAGATGGATCATCTTCCAGTCATGTACGTAATGTTTATTTTCTGAGTTACCTCTGACCATGCGGTTACTCTCATTTTATCTCTGCAGCTTCCAAACCTGACTTAAGGCACATTTATCAGGAATTTAGAAGCGTGTGTTTCTGTAACCTGGGGCAACTTCATGGCATGTAGATGGCATCACAAGTATGTAATGATTCCAGTGGTCTAGTCACCTTCAGTATTATTACACTTCCAACATGTCCTGATTTCATGTTACTCTCTGATATACAAATTCTGGACTGAAATGTAGAAAAGCGAGCATCATTTTGATGGTTTCATGGTTACACTTTCTGCTCCTTTTGGACTGAGCTGAAATGGAATTGGGAAGATTCTGAAACAATTTGTCAACTCCTACCCACAGCTCAGCTTCCCGTCGTGGCCTTCTCCTGATACACCCCTTGAACATTCTGTCATACTTCACTGACCATTTTCCAATACATGCTTAAACTGCTGATTACACCCCTTGGATATGTTGTCATACCTCACTGACACTTCATTACACTTCCACCAATCACATGCCTTCAATATCGTCTTAATTCACCCTTCTCCAGATTGCAAATTGTGTTTTCTCAAAGTACTGTAACTAGTCAGCTTCTGTGATAATCCTTTCTTGACAGCCTCGAGTCTGGTTTTAGGGATTAATTTTCTGACTTTTAGTGTCTTCCACAA
Organism: Stichopus horrens; assembly: GCA_009801055.1. Lineage (NCBI taxonomy): Eukaryota > Metazoa > Echinodermata > Holothuroidea > Aspidochirotida > Stichopodidae > Stichopus > Stichopus horrens. The sequence goes on along the minus strand of VJOZ01015888.1, from coordinate 9,129 downwards.
TGAGAGATTACATAGAGAGCTGCTATATCCCTTAATTTAGGAAGCTGAGAGCCATGCGAACAATTTCGATGACATTCACTTTACACCTTGCCATAAATGTACCAGAATGTCTCAATACAAAATAACCCATGGGGGTGGGATAGGTCAGTTAGTACTAACTGCAATTCTATTCCAAAGGACCTTTAAGTCACTGGTCAAGGTTATACAAACAAAATGCCAGGGAGTGCTGGATCACGCCAATTGTTCCATTGAAGATATAAAGAGCAAGAAAGATTAAGTGAAATTATCTTTTGCTAATGAAAGAGCTGTCGACCAATGAGTTTGTTATTAAAACTCAACCTGTAACTACAACTTTGGTTCAATTAGCCTCACAAAGCTTGCAAAGCTTTGACAAGGTATGGTCATGTTGCTGTAAATAGGCAAACTGATTGCCGGATACCATGATCAGAGACTCCAGCTGGCTCTAACCATCTGCTAATTGTCAGGTCATCTTCTGCTCCTACATCGATTACCCACCCCTACTTCTACATCATCTTCTCTGTTTCACTACATCTATCCGTCTCCTACATCATCCATGGTTTTAATCAGTAGTTTCTGCTCCTAAATCATCCATTCCTGCCTCTAAATCATCTTCTGTTTCGCTACCATGAATCCTTTTCCTACATCATCTATGCTTTTATTTCTGTCAGTAGTTTCTGCTCCTACATCAGTCTTTCCTGCTTCTCCATCACATTCTGTTTCACTACATCTATCCTTCTCCTACATCATCCATGGTTTTTATTTCTATCCATAGTTTCTGTTCCTAAATCATCCATTCCTGCCTCTAAATCATCTTCTGTTTCCCTATCATGGATCTTTCTATTACATCATCTACGTTTTTATTTCTATCAGTAGTTTCGGCGCCTCCATCAGTTTTTTTCTGCTTCTCCATCATATTCTGTTTTAGTATCATTTATCCTTCTTCTACATCATCTATGTTTTTTCCTTTCTTTCAGTAGTTTCTGCTGCTACATCTACACACCACTGGTTCCTGTTTGCAAATCATCTTTCGATGACATTGCTATGTCTGTCTTTGTCCTCCTCATGCTTTTTGTTTTGGTCCCTGCTCCTTCTAATTGCCCCATTTGGTCCCTCTGTAAACCCATACTTGCTTTTGGTGTTATCTCTATCCAATCTAAACATAAATATTCAGCCTTTTGCTTGACTGCTCTTCAGTGTTGCTCTATTTTTTCTGGTTCTGCTCCAATTCTAATAACTATTTTGCTTCCACAAATTCTTTTTTCTCTCTGTTACTCTTACAACATATGTCCCAAGGTGTCTTGTCAGGGAATACATGCACTAATACCCTAAACTTCCATAACTACAACACAGAGAGAAGCTAAAGTTGTCACAGCAAACAAAAATAATGAACAAAATCAAACAAAAAAAGAAATCGATCATCAGATTTTAAAACCATTTTCATGACTATACATTAATCTCTTCCTTCTTTGACTCTGAAAGAACCGCACATGCATGATCACTATTTGTTTCTCTGCTAAAAACTCTATTAAAAGTGTAAGCTGTAGGCTATTACACTTGAAAAATATGAATACTGCCCTCAGACCCAAATGACTGGCTATTTTCCAATCACACTTTTTCTCAATTCAATGAATGACTGTTTACGCTCCATCGTCAGCAGATCGATACACCTTGATCAATATCTACGTTATCCGACAGGAAGGTTTGGGCGAGCACTTGACTCAGGAGAATACAGTGTCATATGAATGTGGGGCACTGCACCATATCAAGTTTTAAGCCGTTAATGTTCGAAGATCGGTCTCGAGCTTCAGCCTCTCTGAGTCTTTTGGAGGAGAGTTTCCTGAGCTCCAAACAGAATACAAAACATATGAAAAAGATTTTGATACCGAAATGAATCAGTCGATGATTGTCAAGAGGATGCGAGGAAGGGCTGAAAAGAGGGGTGGAGAAAGGAATCGTTGGTAGGAGCGAGAATAAATTGAAGAGTAAGAAGCAAGAAGACTGTAAGGTACTGCAGTTCAATACTGACATTGAAACAATGTGTCATGAGCTACCCACAGAATGCTTTAAGCCTAGAGAGAGCTTAAGTTCCAAATGCAAAATTTTAAGATACCTAATATGTAAAGTTCTTTCTTTCCAATGCAAATGTAGCTCCTAAGATTGGGTGAGTTAAAATATAGTTAAGACAATAATGAGAATGACCTTGACAAAAAGAGAAATTTTCACAAATTAACTTCAGGACGACATCGCTCTCTGTACCGATAGATCAAATGCTGCTGCCATTGAGAACAACCTGTCCATAACCGAAATATATTTACTTTTCCTTAACAGCTGTTTCAAAAACACTGTTGGAGTATCACAAGTATTCAATTGAAATCTTTTATTCAAAGACTGGTGCTGCACACACGCAGTTGGAAGATATCTCACCAAACATGTATGAAACAAAGGCTTTGTGGCGCAAAATTTCCTACAAAGCTACCTCTGTTACTTTGCCAAATAAGCCCACTCTTGGGCCTCCACCTACTAGTCTATCAAAACTTCTACCGATCGAAATATTGCATCATATCGGTATAAGTATCATTTTTACCCCTTCAGTTACTTTAAATTTCAACCTATCTTTTTTGAGTCATATTACACTCTTTGTTCTCATTTATGAAGTCAAATATGGTTCTCACAGCAAAATTTCAAACTGGTCACACATGTCACACATGTCACGATGACACTGATATGATGTCATGATATGTGACACCAAAGGATGACATTGTGTTATAAATACATTCTGTCTTTTCCAACAGTTATTCCCAAGCCTTTTCCACTTACTGCTCCAAGTTTTAACACCTCGTGGAGAAGTACCTCCCAGAATAAATTAGACCGAACCTGACCTTGACTGAAATGATAATCAAGGGATGATTCTTTGTAGGTCATTAAATGAAACAACTGTTAATTGACACTCAGAGTTGGTTCTTGTATACCTCTATGATTATTTTAAGAACTAAAAGAATCAACTTCATTGTCACAATACTTCATGGCTCAAGGTCTCAAGGGGTGAAAGCGGGTATCCAATTAGTCAACATATTTTAACCGCTCTCAAATCGATTTTGCATGCCCATCTAACTCTGTGCATACATCGTTAAACTTATGGGACATATGTGTGTCGGGGGCATGCATACCGTCCGGTTGGGCTGGCTTGTCTCATACTCACTGTCATAGTGCAGAGGGTTTTACTCTTCAGAGAAAAAGTGCACCAGGAGAGGCGGTGGGTGATGTCATCTCAGATTACCCACATTGCACCACAAAAAAAAAAATCAGGTCGAATGTCATTCCAAGGCCTGATGAACAAGTAACCTTTCTTTCTCAAGTTGATATTATTCCCCTCAAGGGTAAAAAATTAACAACATTCTTGCCAACTGTTAATCTAAGTTTGACTCAACGATGGGAGCAAGGGAAAAAAAGAGAGAGGGAGAGAGCAAGGATAATTATTCACCGTGCAGGCTCTTATTCACATTTCATTTGACATCGAAAATGTCAACTTCATCGAGCAATAATTGCTTGGTTGAAACAAAGCATCACTTGCTGATTAATCCAAAGACGTTACTTGAGAAAAGGAAAGGATAACTTTACGGAGGTTATCAAGAAAAGGAGTCGGCGCCGTCACCTTGTCACACCCACACCATTCATCCTTGTATATCGGCAAGACGACCAATACCCTCATCAATTGTACTTGCTTCCGCTGTCTACTAAAAAATCGCCTCCCACAAATTGCAGGTATGCTTGCCATCTGACGTTAATATGACCTTTGACGTTTAGCGTTCCTCTTGCTTCACATCCAAAAGGAATAAATCTTACAAAGTTCAAGATAAATTTGATACAGTCATACTGAAAGATTGTCCAAGAAAAGTCTGAGCTTTTACTGACTTTGAAACATTTGTGTAAGAACATGATCACAAAGAAATAAAGAGAGGTTTGATTTCGGAGCAGAACATCTCTCAAAACTGTATATGTGCACTCTTTTCACTGTTTATACGTCAAACGAACAATTCTAGGCGGCTTAATAGAATTCCCAAATAAATGCAATCTTCTTGGAATAACAAATTCATTTCCAAGAAGGATAACAAACATGTCTTATTTTCATCATAATGTGATTAAACTACACGATATATCATATACCATCAAAATGATGTAAACATTTCACTTGACAGTTGTACTTTTCAGAAACTTTAATCCATACTCCAATTTGTATTGATTTCAAATTGAGTTTACTGAAATGAAAACAAACAAGGCTTGTTTTGTATGAAGGTAGAATAACTAGTTTGATCACTTCCGTGTCAGCAAGTGGATGACTTAATAGGCTTATCAGAGATCACATGAGATCATCACACGGCCTCAAGACCTATCAACCTAAGAAGGTATATCGATATTCCGCCTCTTATTAAGCTCTCCTCGGCATTTAAATCCAGTAAAGATACTCTAACTAAGCCTAAGGAGCATATGTGGGAGTGTAATACTTTTATCACTTTTTTTTAAGCCACAGAACAATCCTTTCATTGATCATTCTCCAAGGAAACTTAGTTGAACCTGCTAAAATCAGATGTCTTGTATTTACAGTAGAAGAAGGAAACAGCGACAGAAAGAGAATTAAGGACTAGAATAAGCAATCCTCAGAGAGATGAACACAGTTTAACAGGAAAATGTTTCACCTGTCTATGAGTGTACACTATGCCTACGTAAATGACTGCACTACCAGGCGCTACAAGAACGCGTTACATAAAACACGATAGAATCAGACGATACTGCTGTTGGAATGTAACATTTCCTTTTTCTGCAATACTATCATAACAAAGAGAACTCTTATATCAGAGAGCGTTAACGTAACAGAGAACACTATCGTTACAGTGAGCACTATCGTAACAGAGAAAACAATTGTAAAAGAGAATATGATCAGAACCGAGAGTATTAAAATAACAGACAGTACTCTCACAGCAGAGACCACTATGATCACAAGTGAGTACTATTGTAACAGGGGGTACTACTCTAACTGCGACAGCACAATCAACAGAGGGTATTAACCAAAAAGACAGCACTATGGGAAAAGAGAGTACAATCGCAACAGAGGGTACTATCGTAACAGAGAGGGCAATCACAACAGAGAGTACAATTAAAACAGAGATTACTATAGCAACAGAGAAAAATGTTGTAACAGAGAGTATACTATCGAAATGAGGATAGCACAATTGTAACAGAGTACTATTGCAACAAAGAGTACTATCATAATAGGGAGCACTATCGTAACAGAGCACTATTGAGAGCACTATTGCAACAAACAGTACCTTCATAACAGAGAGTACTATCCAAAAAGACTATCAGAGAATACTATCATGACAGAGAACTCTAGGAACAGAGAGTACTATCGAAACATAGAGTACTATCAGTGTACTATATATAATAATTAACAGGAAATAGAGAGAGTACGATTGGAACAAAGCGAGTACATGAGTACTATCGCAACAGACGGTACAGTCATAACAGAAAGTATTATCCAAACAGTACAATCGCAGCAGAGAGTTATTAACAGAGAGTACTACCATGACAGAGAGTACTATCATAATAGAGGGTGCTATCATAATAGACAGAGTAGAATTGCAAGAAAGAGTACAATTGCAACAGAGAGTACCATCACAACTGAGAATTCTAATGTAAGAGAAAGTACTATCATAACAAAGAGAACAGAGTGTGCCATTGCATGAGAGAGTACTGTCGTAACAGAGATTTGTACTACAGGTATCGCAATAGAGAGTACAATCATTATATAGAGTACTATCATATTAGAGAATGCTATCACAACAGAGAATACTATTGGAACATAGAGTACTGTAGTAACAGAGATTTGTGCTATCATAACAAAGCTAGAGTACAATCATAAGAGAGAGTGTTATTCAGACAGAGAGTACAATCCCAACAGAGAGTACTACCATAACAGAGAGTACCATTGTGATAGAGGGTACAATTGTAACAGAGTACTGTTGCAACAGAGAGTAATAACCATGCAGAGTTACAATCGTAACAGAGGGTACAATCATAACAGGGAGCAACAGAGAGTACTATCGAAACAGAGAGCATCATGGGAACAGACAGTACTATCCTAACATCTATCAACACCTTTAAGCAGACATTAAAGCCTACAATCCCAAACACACCTCAGGAAGACCCCCTCATAATAACTCCATCAACTTAGGATTTGTCTACTTTACTAAATGCTTCCAATGTAAACAGAGTATCCTACAAAACAACTAGCTATGATTAAAGGCCATCATCATGACACAGTTTTAAACTGCTGCAATTTCAAGGTTCAAGATCTAATACCATGCTAATAGTTTTACGTCAGAGAACGACCGACGAAGACCGCCGGGTAGTCGGTTCCTCCCAGCGATTCATTTTGTCGAACTTGTAAACAAACTATAACCGCTGGAAGAAGAATCAGGATGTGGACGGAAGTGATAAATAACTTCCATTATTAGAACTTAATATATCACTCAGTCATATATGTCAACAGGTCAAGATCCTTAATGTAAATTAAATCACATCACAGGTGGCAATCCTTTTCTGTAGCTTCTACTGTTTTGTATAAACTCACATCCTTCTATTGTCTCTATTTTCCTGAATCGGCTTCCCTTGTGACAAAAAAAAAACCGGTTTGAATGATAATGAACTGGAATGATGCCTTTTCATTGCAGTTTGGCATATTCTATGTTATATGTACAAGATAATATGAATGACTTTATGTTTCTCTAGAAGTCTCTTCTGGTTCCACATCATACTGTGTATATATTGAATCATTCATGCATTTTGGGGGGTCTGAAACCATTCGCAGCGCACAGTTTCCTCTGTTTTCCACATGTTTGTGCGGCAAACATAACAATTTTCACTGTGCTCCTGTTTGGAAAACAGGAGCACAGTGAAAAAAAACGATGACCCTTTTTTTACGAAACGTTGGAGTAAAAGGAGGCAAGTGAAGGAAATAGAGGGTCAGGCATTTCATGAGAAAAAGACAGGAATATGCTTAATGTGGTTACAAATAGCCCCACAGAGTGACAGAGCTTAAGCTGGGGGCTGTTTTGCCTGCAAGGTCACAGGCTCATATCCTAGTTCAAGTTTTCTTCGTATCTGCACTTGTGCATCAATAAATTGCTGCCTTGACAAGTACGTGAAAAGTTCAATAACAGATTTTTAACTGAAATGACCGTCTCCCACATCTCCTTATTTACTTTTCTGTAAAACATTCAACTGTTGATATCTTTCATAACAGGAAATTCAAGAGTTTTGTCTAAAATGGTGAAATGACTATTTACCACATATCGTCGTTTTTTACAATTTTAAAGTTAAATTATTCATTTCTCTTGATGTGGAACTTCTACAAAATTCTGGTAATGTTGAAACAATATCCCATCTACTCACTTCAGCAATTCGTAGCCACATGTTACATTATCCGCATATTTTATGAGAAGCAATTCCCTAATATTTCATAAAATACAACTTATCACGAGAAGTCACTTCTATAATTTGTTACAAAATGTTAACTCTTCTACAGGAAAAAATATGGCTATTGTGAGGACACTGTGAGGACATAAATAGCAACAAAATACATGTTATACAAAAACACAAAATCTCAAGATAAAGTTCATTTTGAAGATGGTACACATGATAAAGCACTTTGATCCCCAGGTGAACAGAAACATATCACATAAGTCACTTTCACGATTCACTTCGGCTGACGAACGTGATGGTTGGAGACTGAAAATTAACGAATGATTAAACGATATTTAATATTTACCCGCATGACTTTCTGTTCCATCATCTACTCCAACCTGTGACCACCTTGGACTCATTTCCTGGAATTCCTGCCTCTGTTAAATTACAAACAAATCAAAGAGGGTTGTGGATTAAAATGCAGCTCCGTTACCATCTGCCTCTGTGACATCCACATCATGACGAAATCAGAATGAGCATTCAATCTTGGCATTTCAATTAGTTTTGACGTATGACCGGACCATCCTATCTCCATAAACTGAATTTCATAATTAAGGAATATCTCCCGCTTGCATGCACGTTGTCAGCAATCTTGTTATTAAACAAATCTGTCATTTTTGAGAAAAGTAGATGGCCAACATTCAGAGCTTGCATTTGTAGCTACCATCAAACACCAATCACTGTACACAAAACAAGGACTTAAAAACTAGTGTTTCTACAGGTACTGCCAGGGTACCCTCTGAACAATGTCAGGATTAAGTTGTGAGATAGCTACCTGGGACCAAAGTTTCACTGACGTACCTTCTACATGTGACAAAATTCAGGATGTATACCCATCAAAAACAACTTCATTGTCATGTTTACATGATGTTTACATACATATATGCTGTCACATTAACATGCAAACTTAAGCAAAATGTCAAATAATGAGATTTCTCTTGAAACTTTTTTTTTTGGATGACGAATGAACACTTAGTGTAATGGAAGCTTTTTAGGGGGGTACCCAACTGCCTGTGGACAGCGGGGACCGGGATCTGAATCTTGGACCTGGTTGAAATAAAGCTTTGTACTGATAATGGTGCAAGCACAAGAATTAAAACTGCACAGTGCTGGTGATGCTAATGGTGGAGACACAATAGCCAGTCTTGCTACTACTGTCACAGACTGCAATGAAGGAAATTCACACATCTTGTTATTCTGTCATCTGTCACAAACTATGAAAAAATTTCTCGAACTTTATGCAAAAAGATGAATTTCTTCACAGTGACCTAATATTACCCATAACCCCATAAAAAATTCCTGTTAATGTACTCTAAGTTGAGAGAAAAGAGCTTGACCACTGGAAGTGGTGTCAATAGTGGATGATGATGGCGTTGTTGATGATGATGATGATGATGATGATGATGATGATGATGATGATGATGATGATGGTGAAAATGATGATGAGTATGATGGTGAGGACGATGATTATGATGGTGATGATGATGATGGTGATGATGATGGTGAAGATGATGATGATGATGATTATGATGATGATAATGATAATTATGATGATGATGATGATGGTGATGATGATGATGATGATAA
>VJOZ01015877.1:0-13801 GCA_009801055.1 Stichopus horrens | reverse complement strand
AAAAACAAAGAAAAAGTTAAGATTGAACATAATCTTATCTTTTTGGTTTTTCAGTACACACGTAATCACTTTAATCATATTTTATGCATTACTTGTCCCCTGGTTTAATGATATGATAACTCCTTTACAGAAAACCATGCTCTTTTAGGTTACGTACTGTAGTCACTAGTCTCCTTCTCAAAATTATGGGTTTCTGTTGCAGAAGTCTTAACGAACAGATGCATAAAATTGTGGACATCCTTCTCAAACTTAAGTTGCCCTACTAAAAGTTATGTCATTGGTTCAATTTATGGATTTCATTTCCTAGATTACTGTGCCATGAACACACTTGTGATTGTGCTATGCTCAATGCTAATTCATTACCAAATGTGTGGTTGTATTGTTTCCAGCATATTCTAATTTGGTTATCTGAAACACAACCACTTGACAAAATTTGGTTGTCCTTGAAGTAGTCGGACGCTGCTGCTACTATCGATGAAGTCTTTCCTCCCTTTTGATTTTGCCAGATCGATCAATCAGTTCTGGATCTCGATCGAGTGATCACGGAGCTGGAGAAGAAGAGGGATGAGGAAGCGGGAGGTATACTGAAGGATCTGGAGACGGCACTGACAGAGGGTCAAAATGAGGATGCCAAGATGCAGAGTACCATCCAACATCAGAGAGAAACATTGAACCAAGAGAAGAAAAAGAAGAAAGGAATTGAAAAGAGTTTCTCAGAGGTGGGTATATGTCTCTCATCACGTAAATCTGTACATCACATGACTGCATAGCTGGTCCTAGTCCTTAACTTTGTTGTCAGCTGACTGTCTTGTGGACAATAGATGCTCATCTTGTAAGGGATTCTCCCATAGGTTCTTAGGAACATGGAAGATTTTAAATTGTAGCAATTGTAGTCACCTATGGGAAAAGTTTCTCCTGGATTGTCCCATATAGCTTAAATAAATTAACTTTAATTTAAAGCCTGAAGTTTCTTCAATGTACTGTAATATATCAGCATTCACATTGTAACATTTACTACCAGTTGGAGCCGTTTGCTTAATTCAAGATCTGAAATGCAATTTGACTGATTATTAAAGGAGGATAGTTGTGACATACATTTTAGCTTTTAGCTCTTTTTTTTTCTGCAAATCAGTTATAAAGCAGGTCTCCATAACAGATTTTTGTGAAATATTGAACTACACATGACAAATTCTTTCAGAAAGTACCACGGTAGAGAGAAAGAATGTATTTGTTTTATGCCTCCCCCTGGCTTTGTAGATGGCATGTTGTTGTTTGAAGTCTTCAGTGTTTGGCTGCTGCGGGTTTGTCATAAACATTGATGACCTTTGACCAAACAAGATTTCTTATTCAAGTCAGGGATTGGGATAAAACAGCTACTCATGAATATTATCTCGGAGACATCGAGATAAGAAAAATGAAAAAATTAGCATTCTTCTGGGGTACTTTATTGCAGAATGTGAAAATGGTGGATCAAGTTTGTCACAAATCTCTTTTAAGGAAATCTGTTTATAACCGATTTTAATAGAGGAAGAACATGCAAACAATTTATGTAAAATATATGTCAAAACTAGGGTCTCCTTGAATGTGTCTCATAAAGCTCTAAGAAAAATGTTCATCTTTGCCAAAGCTCACACCGTTTTATTCAGTGTCCAAGTTGTTGAGTGAGGAGAAGTGCCATGCTATATAATCTATATTTCATTTCAACACTGGCATGACCTAAGGAAAACAAACAAAAAGCAACTTGCAAGAGACACTTCAAAAACACTATCTGCATTGCTGTTCAGCATGGGATCGATAATGTAATTTGTGTCATATCGGAGAAACACGGAAAATGTGCAACGTCCTGTTCAAGTGTTGTCTTTCAGCTATGAAATAACTCTCTTCTTTGCTGGTTGTTTTGAATAGGACCAAGCAACACTAAAAGCCAAGGAAAAAGAAATAGAGAAATGGTCCAGTAACTTTGGTAAACTTGAAGAACAGTGCAGGAAGGACGCAGAAGCCGTGGTCACTGCCCAGAAACACTTCCAGGCTGTGTCTAGTGGACTATCCAGTAATGAGGATGGACAGGAAGCCACATTGGCAGACCAACTATTAGGTAAGTCTAGGAATGGTCTTCAGTGAGAGTTGGATAGGTGGTCAATTCTTCTATGGCAAAATGGTCACCTTAAGGAAAATCTCTTGATAACCATATTACCGTCCAGTGAAAGTTTGCACATTCGTAAAATACCACCAAATTTCAGCTTAGCCAAGTACATATGAGGAGCAGAGTTACTGTTGTAAGCGTTTCTCAGGTGCCTGTTATCAGCCATATATCTCAATTCTAAATGTAGTTAATGAGATAATGATTGGGTCATTGTTTTGGCAGGTCTCTCCATTCAAACACAGGTTACCATCTCATCCAATGGAGCTGAAGCCAGATTGTTATAGGATGGTAACTTGTATCTTTATTTTTAATCCCACAGCTTGTAAAGACGGTCTCAGCTCTGCAGACACAAATCTCAAGGAAGCTCAAATGAAGCTCAAGAATGCTCAAAGTGAACTGAAGAAGAAACAGGCAGAACTAAAGAAAACAGAAAAGGAATACGAGAAGGATAAAGCTAATCTACAAAATATAGAGAAAAATAAGAGCAAACTAGAGGTGAGAACATGGAAATAGATAAACTAGAATTATATCAGGCTGACTCTTCACTGAACAAATACAGCTGAATGTAAAATGCACTGAAGTCACAAAGGCAAGTATGTCAAGGTTACATGTAGTCTTTTCATCAGTTCCTACATCGGGAGAGGTCTCAATCTCTGACTTGTACCAGAAAGTCCTGGAATTTGGTTGGTCCTTTTCCAAGACCTTGAAAGTCCTTGGATTTTCTCTTTTTCATGACATGTCCTCTCCTGGAAAAGTCCTGGAAAAATTGTTAATTTAATGTCTGTGGTAAGTGGCATTTGGAAAGTACCTTTCCTCATGGTTGAGTGTATTGTGCTTGAACTTACTTCTCATTGGAACATTTCGCCGTATCATCCTATATTTCGATTCACTTCAGATGTTAGCAGTGACAGACTGTAACACTGGTATTGACCTAAAGAGGTCTTGTTTGATCTCGGAAGGAACGGTGGTTGTAACCAAGTTTGTAACCACGTAGTAAGTTTCGTGCATGTACCCAGTTTGCACTGGGTACCAACATGATTCAGTCTGCGATTGCATGATTTAGTCTACATATCTTCCTATCACGAAACTTACCTCCACTTGCTATAATTTGACAAGTGTCCATACAGTATGTCTTGCAGCAGGGTTACCTCTTTGATATTTGCATGATAATTATTTGTGCAATTTCTCAACAAAAGTACCTTACAGCCACACTCTCAAGATGTTCTGTTTTCTTTAATTTTTAGGCGGAAATGAAGAAACTTGGCTTTGAGGATGGTAAAGAGGATGGGCTAGTCAAAAGGAGACGAGTCCTCTCGGCTGAAGTTGAGAAACTCCAAGATACTGTCAATGCTCTTACAGCGAGGTATGTGCAGAGATTTTATCTGAAAACGTCTCCAAAGTTAAGTCTTCCATTTGTATATCTATTAATCAAAAGTTAAGCCTCCAAATGACAGCGATAGCACATGTTGGACAGAAAATTTAGAAAAGGCAAGTTGGACATACCCTTTTTTTTGGATTTATGAAAACAGTTTAATTCTTCAACCATTTGTTTGTTACAAAGTATATTAGTAGCCAAAAGTACACACACAAAGAAATGTATTTATCTTAGAATATTTCTGCCAACAACCATCATTTGTACAAGGTAGATACTGTTGTAGCCACAAAACAGGCAAACTTCTGGTTTCTATAAATTTCTTCAGGTTTCCCAACTTAAGTTTTGATTATAAGAGTCCTGAGAAGAACTTTGATCGTTCAAAAGTCCATGGTCTAGTGGCTCGGATGGTGAAAGTGAAAGATGTAAAGTATGCCACAGCCCTGGAGGTAACTGCCGGAAGGAAGGTAAGTACTACTACACTTTACAAATTTTACTTTGGTGATAAAGTGAAAAAGCTTAGGTCATACGTCATCAAGAGTTGAAACTGTTTCAGTAGATTATGTGTTTCACCCCTGATGGCTCTTACCAAATTTGAAATACTTTGAAAAGTCTGTAGCTAAATTGAACACATTCAGAAACTTTCAAAGGGGATCCTTGACCAGTATTATTTTTTCACAGTGTGGCATGGTCGCCTCAACAAACTGCCTTCATTGGTGCATTGTGTAGCTCCTTGTAATAATGAGCATTAAATATCTGATATTTAAAGGAACAACTTGAATGATGCATTGAAACAGTTGTTCTAAAACACTCCTGATTTTATATCTGTGAGTAAGCATGGAACTTCTGGGTTTGTAAAATGGTCTGACTGGTTCTTTCTGGCAGCTTTACAATGTGATCGTCGACACAGAAGTAACCGGGAAGAAGCTATTACAGAAGGGAGAGCTAAAGAGAAGATACACCATCATACCATTAAACAAAATTGCTGCCAGAAGTATCAATGATAAAACTGTCAAAGCAGCTCAACAAGCAGTGAGTATATTTTAATATCACTGTTGTAATATGAGGGAAGTGGGGTGGAGGGGGGTGGGGCTGTTCCTTCATAGTGGAACAGCTCATTTGAACTCTCTGAAGCAAGTTTTTAGAAATGCTGTTGGTAAAAGTTACAGACTGATGAAATAACTTAAACTTCTCTTTTAAGTTAAATGTGAGAAAATCTTTGCTTTTTAATGTCTATTGCATTTTTGTATGATTAAGATGACTGGAAAACATAGATGTCTGTACAGTGATAATATACTTGACTTTCCTGCTTCAAAACCGTCATCAATGACCCTCTTCCTCTTTTAAGGTGGGTAAAGATAAAGTCCGAACAGCTTTGACATTGGTTGGATACAAGGATGAGCTGGAAACGGCAATGAAGTTTGTGTTTGGGTCTACATTAGTCTGTGACCAAATGGAGCAGGCTAAAAAGGTAACATGATTTGAAAACCTTTGTTTACATGATCACTTCAGTTGCTTGAGTTTTTTTTTTTTTCTCTGTTGTGACATTCACTGAGCCATCTTTCAAAGATATTTATTGGTTGTTCCAATGTTTTGAAATGAAAATCTTTAAATTCCTTTGTGACATTTACTTGCAGACAATCGTCATTCTTAGGACTGTCTTTTTTTTTAAATCTTAGGTTGCATTTGACCCTGCCGTGAAGACCCGATCTGTCACTCTGGCAGGGGATACTTTTGATCCATCTGGAACACTCACAGGAGGTAAATGTCCAAATATTTTCAAAGTGACTGTGTGGCATTTTTCTTTTTCGTGTCTGAGAACCTGTATTTGTAATTGCTCCCCTTTTCAAAATGAGTTTGTTTTTAACAATCCATTCCATCTGTCTCCAGGTGCGAGAGCCAAAGGCGCAAATGTCTTGGCAAAGCTGAGTGAATTACAAGATGCAGAGGAGGCCCTCGGTACCAAACGAACCGAACTCGAGACGATTGATTCGGAGCTGAATAAATTCAGATCCTCTGCTGACAAGTAAGCAGTAAAATCTTGGTTTTTGATTTGTACTGCTTTTGGTGAAATGACAAATGTTAACTCAAAAATGAAATTGATCGATCTATCATATTGAAATCTTTACTCGTTGTACCAAGAACATTTTTCACGTGAGTACTTCCTATTAGTTGTTCTATAGTGTTCTGTGAAACAGTGGGCTGTAAAATTGATAAAGGTTTAACTTGCTTCATCCTGCCTTTAATATCGTTTACCTTCAAGACCCTATTTTCTCATTGCACACACTGTCACTGAGGTACAGCTCTTCCAATCATGTTTAGTACTTTAATGTGGTAAAGTTATCGTTGAAGTCCTGTTACATTGTTGTACAAATTTTCTTAGCTTGAAATATTTGCTGTCAATATTGCGAAGAAGATTCCAATCAATTCATCAGGTTGACCATTTTCCCCACAAAAAATACCATCATAAACATTGTTCAAAGTGAAAATCGAGACCAAATAAAAGGTTAACTATCCTGGCAAGTCAGAAACTGCTATCATAATCTTGTATGCTGCTTATGAGTATTGGTTACCAGTCGTTCATTATTGCTGTTTTCAGCTATGGTTTCCGTAAAAGTAGAATGTTCCCATTTGTTTGACGTAAAAATAATCATAAAATTTCGAGGTCCCTTTCTAAGACATTTCTGATGAGCTTGGACGAAAGATGGTCATGCAGCTCTTCTGTTCTCATTTCTGTTTTTTTTTCTTTTTTGTTATTGCTTAGATTTCAGCAATTGAAGGAGCAGTATGACCTGAAGGTCCATGAAACCAGTCTCCTGCAAGAAAAACTTCAACAGAGCATGCATCAAAAACAACTGGAGGAGATACAAGCCCTGGAGGCAGCGATTGGTCAGAATTCAATCAATCCTACAATTGTATATGGATGTGGTATTTAATTGAGTTACAGATCGTGATTCAACCACAAATCTGGTCGAGTTCCACAAACATGAAGTGAATGCTTCAGTGGGTTCACTTAATTTGTTCAGTCACACTTGAAAAAGATATAAAAGTTTGAAATATCTTGTAGGTTGTGGAGGTACATTTTCATTGTGGTTAAATTTTTGGAACTATGTCTTTGGATTGTACTTTATTTTAAGAGTTCTGTTAGTCTCTAAGAGCAAATCGAACCAGCAACTATCAGAACATGGCAATAAAGTCTCATCTTATTCTTCTATTGAAACAGAGGAACAGCAGAAAGCTACAGCAGAGTACAAAGAAAAACAGAAGGATCTCAATGAAAAAGCCAAGTCACTAGAGGCTAAAATAAAGGATGCAAAATCAGTCAGAGAGAAGGAACTGAAAGACGCTGAGAGCAACATCTCCAAAGCCAAGAAGAAAGCAGATGAGTCAAAGAAACAGATGGAAGGGAAATATCAGGTTAGTGTACCCACCATCTGATGATGGTCATGATCATCCAGAGGTGGATAGGTGAAGAGGATAAGAAGATGATTGTAAACATCATCCCTAGGGCCACTTTACCAAAACCGAGCCACTGTGATTGCGTGGTTTGACACGATGCTCTTTGCAGCCTTAGATGGGCCTTTGTTTAATACGCATCCTGAGCCATGACCACATATCTCTATACAATGAGTGCAGAACACTTGTGGGTCAATTGGAGCTATTTCAGTCACTGAAATACCAGGTTCAAAGGTCCTTCATGGTGGTTTTATGGTGACATTCAGTATGTAGAGATACCATGTTAACTAGCTTTTAACTCACCCAAACAGGATTATTTACTTTGTTTTGTTGTTGAGTTAGTGTCCTATGCTAAGATGAGGCTGCTGTAATTGACAGATAATCAATCAAGCAAAATTGTGGCCTTCATTTCACAGTAACATTGGTCAACTTTGTAGATATATAACCACATTTCAATGTTTATCAGTGTAATTCTGATGTCAGCATAGGCTAATTGACTAGTGTTTGTTCATTTTTGCTGGGATAGAAATTTGATTTTGTAGTTTCTAAGTTGTCATACTGATGTCCAGAGGAAAGGTAGAAAAGTGGAGGGATATGATCTTAAAATAATTGGTATCATATGAATGATTCCAAAACCATAAAAAGTGTCGCCATAAAAAGTTTGAAACCTATGGTTTTGACATCTACATTGGAAGTGGAGAATATCGTCATGTAAATTTGCAACATGTATTGCCAATATGGCACCTGAAATCACCAAATACCTGCTTTCCATGCCCACTAAGGGTCTCACTCTGCACAGCAGGACACAAGAGGGAAATAGGACAATGTGACTAACATGATATACAAAGAAAATAGCTTGAATCATTGTTAAACCATTCAAATTCAATCATTCAAACCATAATTTTACAAACAAACATCAGCAAAAGCTCCATCTTCTCAAAAAATTATGCATAAGAGAATTAAGTACTATGCATCATTCGACAACTTTTGAAATCTTCAGTGAAAAGTTCTTTAGCAGCAAATGACTGAATTTTTTGTATCTGTGAGAAACATATTTTCGGGTAGATGAGTCCACTGTTCCTCCTAATTTTGAATAATGTATCATTCTGTGTCTACAAATATCTGTTTTAAAGTATGATTTTTTTCAAACACCTTATTTCTCTTTAAGTGAGTTAGTTACATTTTTAAATGTTGTGCAGTTTTGTCTCAAAGGACAATATGGAAGATAAAACCTAATTAGTCAGCTTTAGTCCATTGAACACACCAACAACGTAAAATGATACTGACCATAGCCACAACAGTCTGAGTAAATTAATCTTTCACAGTGTCATGTACTGACCATAGCAAAAGTAGTTCGCCTACCCTGGTTTCATCTGCTGACCGTAGCAACAACATAATGAATGATAATGTCATTTACTGACCATAACAACAACACAATTATTGATCTTGTCATCTACTGACCATCTGCAACAACATTAAGTGAACTGTGTCATTTACTGACCATAGCAGGAACAGTAAATGAAGTATTTTGTGGTGTATTCTGTGAAGAAATATTATGGAAAGACATATAATGTGGAGTTTAGAAACCATAAATTCAGTATAGCTATAAATGAAGTGTAGCTGGTTTTAATATCTTCATAGGTTCGAGAGAGAGAAAAAAGAAATGAGTACCTAATATATGCTGATGGATGTAGGATGTTATTGATTCTGTCAATTATTGTCAAGTTTAGAAGACAACTAATTCATAGGATCATGTAATTGGGTTTCACTTGCCCTTCTTCTTCCTCATTAAGGAACTTGATGCCTTAAAGTTGGAGGTTGAAACACTCAAGCAAGACTTGGAAAAGTACCAAGAGCAGGTCAAGAAATCAGAAGAAGCTCTTGAACAGTTACAAGATCTTCTTAGAAGGTTGGAGGATGAGGCCAAAGCATCAAAGGTGAGACCTCAGATGGAGAACAGCTGGTAATACCCCTCCCCTCCCCAACATACCCTCCATACATACCCCTCTCCCTCCCCCAACATTTCTTTCATCATGTTCACTTCATATATTGAACTAATTCCATAGCAGAAATGAGGATCCATACTCTTATTTGATGGGAATAGAGGATAAGCTTAACAAACCAGAATCTTCACAGTGGTTTTGATACTTTACTTAAAATTTGCTTTGTGCCGTAGGCCAAAGTTAATGAAGGTGGTGCCAGTGGTAAAATGAAAAAGCTTTGATTTATGATGTTAAATCAATAGATATCTGACATTGGAGATTTATTTAAAGACAGAAAAGTTGTTGCTCTCATGATAAACATTAAACCAAGCTTTGGTCATGTGTCAGTCATGTTGTGGTTGTGTTTCAATCATGTTTTGATCATTTGGTGTTGATGTTGCAGTTATGTGTCGATCAGATTAGGGTTATGTTTTTTTTTTCTCATTTTTTAGTTATTTTATGGTTTTGTTTTCCATCATCTTTTGATCAGGTTGTGGAATGTTTCAGTAATGCTTTGACCATGTTGTGGTTATGTTCCAGTCACATATCAATCATGTTATTATGTTTCAGTCATTATTTGTGCTATTTTAATCATGTTATGGTTTTGTTTCAGTCATCTTTTGACCATGTTGTAGTGATGTTTCAGTCATGTTTGTATTATTTAATTGTGTTCCAATCATGTTTCATCATGTTTAGGCCACGTTTCACGGTTTCAGCCATCTTTTGATCATGTTGTAGTGATGTTTCTGTCATGTTTTGATAATGTTGTCATTTGTCAGTCACATTTCCATCATGTTCTTATGTTTCAGTCATGCTTTGATCATGCTGCGGTGGTTTCAATCATGTCTAGATCATGCTCTGGTGATGTTTCAGTTGTGGCAATCATGCTCTGGTTTGTTTTTAGTCATGGTTTGGTCATGTTGTTGTGACGTTTCATTCATGTTTGTTATTTTATGTTTGTGTTTCAATCATGTTTTGATCATTTTTCAATGATGTTTTTTTTCTTTTATTTTAGAAATCTGTAGCAGATGCTAAAAAAGCCCTGAATGATCAGAAGGAGATACTGAAGGGGAGAAACCAAGACATACAAACTAAAGTAGGAGAGAGACAAGCATTATGTAAGGAAGATCAGGAAATACAGCTGAAGATTAAAGAACTGGAACATGAAATCAGTAAATTTCAAAGAGACAGCAAGGATGCCTCCAACAAGGTAAAACAAGATATTATCATTTGAAGATAGCTGAAGTAAAAGGATTACTAAGAACTTAAAGTGATTTTAATTAAGTGATGATGAACATAAAATTTAACAAAATTTCATGGTTCATTTCATGGTTCTGTTGAGACTACTACTTGCGATCATTGGAGAAGTGTTTTCTCTGAAATTTCCATCAAATTCACTCCAATGTAAAAAGTTTACTTTTCCTGCATAAAAGTTGTCTTTATTGAACAGTTATTACTACCTGGCACTGTAACTTCAACAGTTCAGTGTAAACAAACTCTTGAATGATGAGATGTCTTATTCAATAAGTGACTGGTTAGGGTAGGTTAAGAACACTGACAGTAGGACCATTCTACCAGGAATTTATCACTTCACATTAATCTAGTGGACACATGAGGAATGACATTATGTATCGGTAATGTCCTATTTTGGGAAGCCAATTTTTTTCAGATTACATTCTGCACAACTAGATGTTCCATTCCAGATTGGATAATGGACAGTTGCCGATACATTTTCATCTTCTTTCTTCTTTTTATGTAATAAATCAACATTCTAAAAGTGGTCTCGATGATTTTTAAGCTCTTTACATTTATCATTGTAGGTAGAGAGCCTTCAAGCAAAGTATGAATGGATATCATCAGAGAAGCAGTACTTTGGTCAACCAAACACCGCCTACGACTTTGAGAGCAAGGACCCGAAAGAAGTCGGGAGGAAATTACAGAAGCTTCAAGAGACTAAGGAAAAGCTGAGCAAGAATGTTAATATGAGAGCAATGAACATGTTAAGCAAGGCAGAGGAGAAGGTACCTCTCAAGAATACATTTGATTCCTTTTCAATTTTTTTCTTTTTTTGGTTTTATCCTAAACTCATGCCTGTCCTCTGAATGAAATTTGCTGTCCTCTTAATTAATAATTGCCACCTCCTAAAAAATCCTGCCCTCTTCCATAGCCCTGCTTGCCGTCAGTTGACAACTCGGCTGCTGCAATTTCAAATGGAGCAAGAAATCATCTCTAAGTGACACCATTTTCCATCATCTCAATGACAAAAAATTTTCTGTAGGTGAAAAAGGTCCCTCCACGCCAGTGATTGAGATGCATGGTTTGTTTATGACCCCTTGACATCCTTGAAAATCTGTAGAGAATGCCTATTCAGTGACCAAATGTCGTGGAGAATAATTCTAAACATTTGGCTAATTGTCTGAGGTAATCTGTCATGGTCTCTACCTCCCTACCTTTGTCCTATCCTTATGTTTATCAAGGCTTTGTAATTATGTGTTTACATGCATTCATTATATACTTTGTAATACAGTTTTGTACAATTTAAACCTCTATCTTGTGAGAATCCTAGGGGGAATAAATAATGAAATCTAAAATTTTTAAAATCAGTTGTGTAAGTTTGGAATTTTTCTTACAGATGGAAGCAGCAAAATTTCCAAGTTTTGATATGTTTTTAAGAAGAAAATGTCTGCGTTCATGGATCAATCATCTCGAAAGCAAGAAAGTCTATCACAAAAGTAGCTCAATACTTCGAAACAAGAATCAATGATTGTATTCATTTGCAGCAGTGTATTCAGTCTTTTTAAACACCATGTAAACCTTTTAAAATGACCACTCATTGTGTTTATGGCATGACTGCAAAAGAATTAAAAAAAAATCATTTAACCGGCTGTTCATACCATCATTCTACGGATGCTCAAATCCTCTTCAGCATCAACCGATCATCGGCGGATATATCAGCAGCGGTATCTTTTGACTCCCAGAAGCCACAGTAATGATAAAGATGGTTTGATAATACTGTTCTGCACAGCTCTAACTGTGGTCAAGACAAAGACTAAGTTAACTTCCGTGCAGAGCCTGCTGTATAGTCATTCAAACAATTCTTTGCCCAGACAAGATTATATGGCAGCTGATTAATGCTTGAGTAAGCACAGCCAGCAGAAGGTGCTAACTAAGTGACAAGCCAGGGAAACTCTTCATGTTTTGTTTGCTTGGGTTTGTGTGATATTGTACTAGTAACTATTTTATGGTGTTATGTTGGTGTGGATATGAGGTCGTGTCTGACATGTTAAATAGAGATGGCTCATTCCTTTTGACTCTAAATTCATCTTCATAAAAAAGATTCTCGAGGTTAAGAGGGTTGCCTCGCTCATTAGTAATTTATGAAGTTGATGAGATGCCATGTTCAATAATTCTATTCAAGCAGTGTTGTTCTATGTTACATTTGTTTCTGCTGTTGAATAGTTGACCTGTTTATTTTAGTTTGACACTATCTTGTTGTTCCTTATACAGTACAATGATCTCATCAAGAAGAAGCAGATTGTAGCAAAAGACAAGGCTATGATTATGGCCACCATTAAAGAACTGGATGAAAAGAAAAATGAAGCCCTCAGAAAAGCCTGGCAACAAGTCAACAAGGTAAGGCTGTGAACCTCAATTTAGGGATCACTTAAGATCCTTGACCCAGGAAAGATTTTGTAGGTGTAACCATCCCAACTAGGTTTGATGAACCCAAGCAAAAAAGGAAATTTGGAACTCAATTTTGCTGAATTTGTATCTTTAATAATGTGCCTGCATATAGCAGATGTGCATACATGCATAGCATGCGGAATTGCTGGTACTTATAGTATCATGAAACAATGTTATGCCCTGTAGAATAGACAGTGAACTGACAATGAAATCGCATCAGTCGCACATACAATGATATTAGCCTCAACCTAC
Source organism: Stichopus horrens (assembly GCA_009801055.1). NCBI lineage: Eukaryota > Metazoa > Echinodermata > Holothuroidea > Aspidochirotida > Stichopodidae > Stichopus > Stichopus horrens. The sequence goes on along the minus strand of VJOZ01015877.1, from coordinate 912 downwards.
AAAAAAATGGCCTGTGGTGAAGGCATCGGGGGTGGGGAAGGGGATTCTGCCACATGATCATGGAATTAATTTCAGTGGACATCCTTGTAACATCCAAAACAGTTTCTTCAAAAGGTTAAATACACAACCAGATGGATCTAAAGGGAACTGAAGCTTGCGATTCATCTGTCACATTCCCAACACAATCCCCCTTAGTACTGTGATAACTGTAAAAAAAAAATACAAAAATAGTCACATTTACACAGTGTGGTAACAATACAATATTGATGTTGATTTTTCACTAAATACTTTAGAATATATTTGTCTTTCCTGTAAAAAATATGTTGCATGAGAACTTACTAGCCCATTAAAGACCACATAAAACATCAATTATGAGCTTTATTTTTTAATCTCTGTAGGACTTTGGTTCAATTTTCTCCACTCTGCTCCCTGGTACCAATGCTAAACTGGAGCCACCAGAGGGTCTGACGGTCCTGGATGGACTCACCGTTAGGGTAGCGTTCGGTGACACCTGGAAGGAAAGCCTCAATGAATTAAGTGGAGGTCAAAGGCAAGTATACCAAATACATCATTAGATACTGTAATAGCTCCTGTGGTGATTTCAATGATGTTATCCAGTTCTAGTGTTGATAGTGTACCCCAATTAACAGTTGATTCTTACGGTGCTATGTTTTATTTGTATCTTCTTTTTTTAAAGACTTTTACTGACAATTAAAGGGATTCTTCAATTAAAGAGAATTTTTCTCCGCAGGCATTTCAAACCCCATGTCAGTTTTATGATAGAAAAAAACATGATTAGGATGGATTCATTTGATTTGAATCACAGTTTTTTATTTAAATCTCTGATTAAAATCATGATTTGATTACAATATTCAAAAATATCAACAACCCTGGTCAAGAAAGATTTCCAGT